>OZ018334.1:55813781-55876612 GCA_963969495.1 Ceratothoa steindachneri
TTTCGAAGTAGGAAATATCTATTTCCGAAGAAAAACAATTATATCGTTTTCTCTTTCTTGCTGTGTGTTTGATTTATTTCATCATTCTCTCGCGTTCATGAGAGAGATACATTATATATATATATATATATATATATATATATATATATATATATATATATATATATATATATATATATATATATATATATATATATAAAAGTATTAATAATTGCAAGTACATATACAGATAAGGAGAGGAACAAATTCATACCTGCTGTCAGCGAGTCAGGGGAATGACTAAGGAATTTGCCCCAAATCGGACACGATAATGGGTAGTTTGTTGTCGGTAGAATATTAACAGGTCTGAAGCTGGTTGTTTGTGGCTATTACCGATAATGGGTTGCAGGTCAAGTCTGAATTTAACGTGGGTGAATGTGTTTTTATGAAGAGAGATTCTAGAAATCTGAGCTGGGTGCTGTTAGGATTAGAGCCCAGAATCTCAAAATTATTGATGTTTGCATCAGCCTTACACTTTATAATGTGATCTCTCATTGGCGAGACTTCCTTACTGGCGAGAGACTTTCCTGTTCGGCAACTAATGCCGAGGTGTGCGCAAACCCTCGAGTGTAACGAGCGAGTAGTACTACCAATATATGTTCCCTGGGAACATCCAGGGCAAGAAAATTTATATACAATACTATTGCGCAAATAAGCCGGGGTTAAATCCTTGGTGCGGAAGAAATTACGTATTTTTAAATTGTTAATTAAGGTTATTCAGAAATGTATTTGCGGAAAAAAACTGAAGAACTTTTCGCTACCGTCTTGAAGCTTCTTGATTCAGAGGACCGAGATCAGGTGGGAGAAAATGTCGCAAGTCCTTAGGGACCTCTATCTCTGCAACCTTTGGATGGAAGGAGTCATTTAATATTTTGCCTATGATTCTGTCAACCAAATCTAGGGGGGAATGAGTTGGACACGAAAACACTTCTTAGAACGTCAAATTCAAGGTGCATTAAAGCGTAGGAGGAGCAAAGCCGGATGGCTCTTTGTATCAAAATATACAAACTGTTCATTTTAATTTTTTTGTCACAAAAGCTAAAGAAATTTAGACCTAATCCAGAATATGTTGGTTTTCTAAAGATGGACGTGCAGAAACCAGTAGGTGTTTTTTTAATTAGAATGTCAAGAAAAGAAATAGTTTTCATGTTCACTCTCCATTGTGAACTTTATATTAGGATGAAGTGTATTCTAAATTGGAAAAACCTTAAAGCCTCATTTTCAAATTTAAATAGTGCATAGGTGTCGTCGACAAAACGCCTATAAAAAAGAGGCCTAAAGGAGGAGGGACATTCTTTAAAGAGCCTATTCTCCAGGGATACCATAAAGGCATATATATATATATATATATATATATATATATATATATATATATATATATATATATATATATATATATATATATATATATATATATTAAAATAGGCCAATATCGATACCCTAATTAGTCTTCTTGGCGCAGCTGGATTCGACGCATATGTTCATTTGAGCGACCTTGATCGTTCCCTCTTTTGAATGCTTCTTAAAATTGGGGAATTTTGTTCCTCAGTTCTTCTACCATTCGTTCTCTAGTGGATCATTTTTAATCATCCATTATCTTCCTCTTTTTCTTTCTTCACCCGTCATTCAGTTCATTCTATTTCAGCCTGCAGGGAGAACCTGCCTGCCTTGTGAAATAGAGGAAATTGCAGGAGAGTTACTTGCCTTCAAGTTCCCAGTTCGTGTAAATTTGTCTTTAATTTGCATCCTGCTCTGTATACCTTCCACATATTTTCATTTCTCCCAATTTCTTCAGCTGTGTAGTTCTAAATCTCTATGGCAGCGATGTCATCATTGGTTTCCACTTTATATTATGACAATAATCCGTTTTTCTGTTTATTTTGTTTTGTGACAGCTATAGTTCCCTTCCAAGACCGCGAGTTTAGGTGGGTTAAGTCCTTTCCAAAGTTTCCTTCCTCTGTTTCTGCTGATGCATCTCAATTCGCCCTTTCTGTTGAACGCGCCTGAAATATCCCCTCAAAAGGTGTATACTGTAGACAATTAACCCGTTAACATCACTGTTTCCCTAAGGTGTAGAACCACGCATTTTCATCGTCTCCTTGAGGTGTAGACAAACGCGTTCACATCGAGAGGTTCACATTCGCATTGAGAGGTCTTCTAATCTAAAGGTGCAGACAAATACATTCGCATCGTCTCCTTGAGGTGTAGACAAACGCGTTCACATTCGAGAGGTCTCCTAAAGGTAACAAGGAGTAACAAGGAAAGAAAGTACCCTAGAAGACCTTACGGTCTATTCAAAGAGGGTACCTTTGGACTAGCAGTCGAGCGGGCACATCTCTGCTCAGATGCTTTACGTTCTTAAACGGACATTTTTCAAGACCCTGTCTAGTCTTGACTTGAACTGGTCAACAGATTCACTGTTGACAACTTCTACTGGAAGTGCGTTCCAACTACTGCAGATACTGTAGGTGAAAAATTTTCCACACAGATCGCGGTTGCAACGCTTCAGTTCCAAGTTTAAAGCCGTGGTTTCTTGTTCTGCTCTCAGCAAGTGTGAAAATATCCCTGTAGTCAACATTATCGAACCCTCGAGGTATTTTGAAAACTTCGATGAGCTGACCACGCAGTCTACGGGTTTCCAACGAGAACAGATCTAATTCCCTTAATCTATCTTCATAACTTTTATGTCTGATAGAGGAAATCAGTTTGGTTGCCCTGGCTTGCACGCGTTCCAATCTCGCGATGTCCTTTCGAAATGAAGGACTCCAGAATTGTACGGCATACTCCAGGTGCCGTGTAGACAAATACATTCGCATCGTCTCTTTGAGGTGTAGACAAACGCGTTCACATTCGAGAGGTCTCCTAAAGGTGTAGACAAATACATTCGCATCGTCTCCTTGAGGTATAGACAAGCTCATTAGCTTCATTTGTATCCCAAGGACGATCTGCGCTCTCATTCTATCTCTTGTATTATTATTGAAAGAGAACAGGTGTTGGCTGAGCCTCGTTTGATATTTCAATCGTTTAAATTTAGCGATATCAAAGAAATTGGGCTAAATTGGCCTTTCAGAAGGGCTTTTATCATGTCTGTGGTATTTACATCGATCAAACCAGAAACCTGGTTACAACGTCATTTTACCACTAAAGTTACCTTACACGCTAGATATACATGCGGTAACTACAACCATAAGTGCAACAGCATAGTGCGCATTGGTCGATTTAGTTTAAAATGGTCATGTTGAAAAAAAAAAAAAGGAAAAATGTGATAAATGTGAAAAAATAAGAACTTTTTTAATTATCGTATGCGCATATAACAAGAATGATTAGATGGCGATTGACTTGAGCATTGCTTGTGGCGTAATTGATGGTCGCTCTTCTTAATGCCACAAGATGTGAAAAGAGAGTGGCTCTGGTTAAAACGTTCCCTCTCGGTGCCACAACTGGACTCTGGGCCCCTGGTTTTGTGTTCAACAACACAGCTGTAAATGAGTAATCAACCTCTCTGGTTTCGCGGGTCATCGTCATCGGTTCGAATCCTCTTGGACTTGGTAAATCCCGTTCTTCATAAAGTCAACTTCGAACAAGGTGTCATTTATAGTTTAGTGAGAAAAGCGAGGAACCCTCTAACACTAACGAAGGCATCTTCATTATTTGTGGAAAATAGAGGGGATAGGAAGAAAGGGTTTCTGAGTAGAAGAGGAAATAGAACTAGCGATAAAATGAAGAAAAGTGAAATATAAAAAATGTGTCAACCATTAATACTGAGCTAAGGGGGGGGGGAGTCCCTACTTTTCAGTTAATTCCGCTGATTCTTGCTATGCTCCCTCCCCCTCTAATTCTTTTCCCAATATCCAGTTGGTCACTGTTAGGGTCCTTTGTCCCCGAAAGGGGATGTCAAGTATCTGGAAGCGTGCCCCCCCCCCCCCCGCCTATTGCGTACAAGAGGATCTGCTGTTATATATCTTCCACACACTTTCACTTCCTCTATCTTCGCCTCTTTGGTTACAGTCCCTAGTTACAAACTTTCTGCGTGTTACGCCCTCGGTGCTATTGCGCTTTAAATTCGAGGGAGAGGAAAAAATGTCGCCATCGCCACAGCTGCATTCTTCAATACGTTGCCATTGGAAACAAAGGCGGAGAAAATCGAATCAGGAAACTCCAATTTTTGCCGCATACCCCGCCCCGACCTTGAAAATCCGATTTCTGCCCAATACCCCACCCGACCGGGAAACTCCGTCTTCTGCCGAATACCCGGCCCCGACCGGGAAACTCCGTCTTCTGCCCAATACCCCACCCGACCGGGAAAATCCGTCTTCTGCCGAATACCCCGCCCGACTGGGAAACTCCGTCCTCTGCCGAATACCCCACCCGACCGGGAAACTCCGTCTTCTGCCGAATACCCGGCCCCGACCGGGAAACTCCGTCTTCTGCCCAATACCCCACCCGACCGGGAAAATCCGTCTTCTGCCGAATACCCCGCCCGACTGGGAAACTCCGTCCTCTGCCGAATACCCCACCCGACCGGGAAACTCCGTCTTCTGCCGAATACCCGGCCCCGACCGGGAAACTCCGTCTTCTGCCCAATACCCCACCCGACCGGGAAAATCCGTCTTCTGCCGAATACCCCGCCCGACTGGGAAACTCCGTCCTCTGCCGAATACCCCACCCGACCGGGAAACTCCGTCTTCTGCCGAATACCCGGCCCCGACCGGGAAACTCCGTCTTCTGCCCAATACCCCACCCGACCGGGAAAATCCGTCTTCTGCCGAATACCCCGCCCGACTGGGAAACTCCGTCCTCTGCCGAATACCCCACCCGACCGGGAAACTCCGTCTTCTGCCGAATACCCGGCCCCGACCGGGAAACTCCGTCTTCTGCCCAATACCCCACCCGACCGGGAAAATCCGTCTTCTGCCGAATACCCCGCCCGACTGGGAAACTCCGTCCTCTGCCGAATACCCCACCCGACCGGGAAACTCCGTCTTCTGCCGAATACCCGGCCCCGACCGGGAAACTCCGTCTTCTGCCCAATACCCCACCCGACCGGGAAAATCCGTCTTCTGCCGAATACCCCGCCCGACTGGGAAACTCCGTCCTCTGCCGAATACCCCACCCGACCGGGAAACTCCGTCTTCTGCCGAATACCCGGCCCCGACCGGGAAACTCCGTCTTCTGCCCAATACCCCACCCGACCGGGAAAATCCGTCTTCTGCCGAATACCCCGCCCGACTGGGAAACTCCGTCCTCTGCCGAATACCCCACCCGACCGGGAAACTCCGTCTTCTGCCGAATACCCGGCCCCGACCGGGAAACTCCGTCTTCTGCCCAATACCCCACCCGACCGGGAAAATCCGTCTTCTGCCGAATACCCCGCCCGACTGGGAAACTCCGTCCTCTGCCGAATACCCCGCCCGACCGGGAAACTCCGTCTTCTGCCGAATACCCCGCCCGACTGGGAAACTCCGTCTTCTGCCGCTTTAAGGCGGGATCAAGGTGTCTCAGTCATATTTCCAATGTAACAAAATTGTACGGAACTATAACGGGTTTTTGCCATCGAAAACATTTTTCCTGTGTATGGTTACAATGATGAATTCAAATCCACGCACACCTGCACACACCATTGCGTTAAATCAATAGAGGGGAGCGGGTTCACTTATAGTTTCTTAAGAATATTGCGTGTGTAGTAAGTCATTAACTTTCGGAATGAACTATCTTCGTCGAGTTGGCCATTAGCTCTAATTTGCCTCTCAACTTCTGATTATTCGCTGTTGAGCATTCCGATGGCCTTTGGTCCTTGTGCTCGTGTGTGTGTGTGTGTGTGTGTGAATTTTCTAGATCACTTTTAATAAGTAGATTTGTGCATTATGTTCCTGAATGATATCTTATACTTTCTGTCGTTGATCTCCGTGCCTGCTTTTTATTTGTCTGTTCTTTTCTCACATTCCTCTACACATGCCCCGGACCATATTATACATACAATACTTCAATATTGCATTTTATACGTGCATCATATTTAATCCATCACATTAAAGTTCAATGTAGATTAAAAAAAATAATAAGATCCCATCATTGCGGCATACTAAATGCACTGAGCTTCTACTTTAGCCCTATATCGCTCGTATGGTATCGCTTTCTCAGTGTTTTTGCTTCTCTTGGTTTGTTTCTGTGGTTTATTTGGGTTTTGGTTGTCGCCTTTTTTTAATATTAGCCTATTTTTAGGCTAGAAGTAATGTTTTAAATTTCGGCCACCTATACCCTCGAAGGCAGTCGCCACCAGAGGGGATTCCCTTAAAAAACTGCTCATTACGGAATGGTAGTCCACATCTTGGTCGAACCCAGGTGCAAACGCCATCCTTTACGGTCAAAGCTTGAGCACAAATTCACCTGAATGACGGGCCGGGTTGTCAAAGCCCATCTGAGCTCAAACCCGTGCATTTATTCTCGTTGGGTGACTTTTTTGACCTTTTCATAATCCTTCAGATATTAGAATTGAGCGAAATTTCGTGCGAGATTATCTCCTCAATGCGTGAGGGGCGCGCGGGTTCCTTATACGTATTTTCTTATTCCGTCTGTCATTTTCCTTTGCAACCGACGGTAGATCTTTCTACTGATTGCAATTTATGTTATACTGCAATAAATTTAGTTACATTTGCGAGAAACGATACATAACCGAGGTAGACAATTGCTCGCTACAGAGTGGCCCGAAAGTTTTGTCACCCCCTACCGAAAATTAATTAGAACATTATAGGAACAATAGAATAATATCCAACACATGTATTGGTTTTAGTGTATTCACTATGTATCCACAGTTATCCTCCATGCACTTTCAATCAACCTCTCTTCCAAACTGTAGTAGCTCTTGTCACCCATCTATAATAGAAAATTAAAACTATTTACAGTGGGTGACAAGAATTTTGGACCCCCCTGTAAACCACGAGGATGGTAGAGGCTGGTACCTTTGAATGCAAGTTGATGTACGAACATGAGGCTCAGTGGCCAAAGACTTAAGCTTGATCAGATTTGCCCCACGACTATTCCTTTTATCTCCTTTTCAAGAGCGCCACTGCGGGCCCACCCTCTCATTTGGCCTCTCTGATTGTTCAAAAAACTTGTTACCGGATATGCCCCGTTGATTTTCCACTTAAAAAAAAAATAAATAAATAAATAGTTCCTTCTCAATATTAGTATTTTTTTTCGGTCATTCTTCGATCTTCTCCCTCGCGGCGAATTGTGCCAGCTTCTGTCCGTCCACGGAGCTACGAACTGAGGAACGTCAGATTAACGTCAGACGCGAAATCCCTTTTCGAATGAGAGTCGCCAGGATGCCAAATCCTACACGTTCAGAATTGACACAAAGATTTAGTTAATGTAAACAAAATAAGGCGACAACGGTTTAAGGAGAATATATACAAATATAAAATCGCAATAAAACGTGATGCAGTAGATGGTCATTAACCCGTAGGAAATAAGAAAAGATGATACACAAGCGATTTGGTCTTTTTATAAGACCAAATAAGGATCCTACATATATTTAGATTAAAGGAAGAGAGAGAGAAAGGAATAAAATAATATAAACTGTTTTACCCACGCTGACCACTCGGATACCATCCACATTCACCGTTTGCTATCTCTCTCTTCCCTCGTTTTTAATCTATGTATGATCCTTGTTTGGTCTTATAAAAACAAGGCCAATAGACCTAAGTCGCGTGCTCTCAATTGTTCTGACTTATGACCTTCAAAATCTTCAACAAGTGGGGGCAATCCGACCCATAGTTTTCTTTTAATAACCCCCAGACTAACCTTAGGATGACATTGGGAATTATATCATTCGAAAGAGAATGTAAAACAACATAGTGGTTTCAAAGTTCGTTAGAATCGACCGAATAGTTACAAAGTTATTGCCAAATAATTCCCAGACTAACCTAGGGAAGACCTTGGCAATTATATCAGTCGAAAGAGAATGTAAAACCACATAAGGGTTTCAAATTTCGTTAGAATCGACCAAAAGGTTACGGTGTTATTGCCCCCCCCCCCCCAATAATTGAAAAGTAAAATGATTACCATGCATCCGACCGACTAACGATTACACGTCCTCCTAACCCAAATCCTTATAAAGTATACCAAGTAAAGATTGAATGATTAAGAAACAAGAAGCAAAGCTTCGGTTTAACGGATCTTATCTCAAACCGGTTTATTACCTGGACCTAAACCACTGACCCACTGTCTTAAAACTTGAGCCACTGCTGGCGCAAGTAATCGTTCAAATAGTAAATCGAAAAGTCAAAGAAAACGTCACCTTAACAAAGTAGTGAACAATATTAATTAATCCTGACACTATACATAAATATTAGGTTGTCACAAATGAAATGTAGTTTCTTCTTTTTATTTTCATTTAGTTAATACTAACAAACCTATCCATCTCTTTTCACCGTTCCAATGCATCTCAAATGCCGAGAAACGGTCGTACGGCGATGCTCTGAGGCTTTGATAAAGCTTTCTAAACGTTGTTTTAGGATTTTCTTTAACCATTTGTTGTTGATGTTTTTTAGCTTGTTTCTTAGCCTTTGTTCCTGTTTTTTTTTTTATCTGTCTTATTTACGTGGGTTTTTTTTTAAATCTAGCCTAGTATTAGGTTGTGATTACGGCGACTTTTGTCCTAATAGGCAGTCGCCCGATGAGCTTTTATAATTAAAAAAAACAAAACAATGCAGAAAGACCTAAGTTGAGCGCTTTACCCCAAATTGTATTTAAAACGAAAGTCAATTTTGCGTCTCAGAGCCGGTCTTTTTTTTTATAGCCTGTCGCAGCGCAGTTTCCGAGAAGGGGACCAAATTCAATTAAAAACGGTCTGGAATTTTCTGTTTTCTAGGGTAACTTTACCGCCCCTCCTATGTGTGTAGTATATATTTGCAATTTACTTTTATATGTCTTACTTTATTTGTTAATAAATCCCTATATTCAGTCATTTCTCCCCTCTATTTTCTCGTTCCTTTCATAAAAGTGAGAAGATAATCTATACAAATAAATTGGATGAAAGGATTGAACTTGTCAGTTGTTTGAACATAGCCGTAGGCAGGCGTGCTGAAGCAGGAGTGGAGTTACCACTTGGAGGGAAGTGGTGGAAATCAAGAGTTCGCTGGGTGAACTCCTTCGTAATGGTTACCCGATTATGAAAGTGCCACTTAATGCCGGGAGTTACTATGGGGGTACAGAGAGGGTACTTATTGGTGCCACGATGGGAGTGTTTGCGATTCTCGCTGGGGCTTCTTTTTTTTTAATTAAATCTAAAGATAAAACCAACGGGACGAGGTTTGTAAGGAGAAATCTGGACGCAAAGTGGTTAAGGGAAAGCGAAAATGCGTCGAAGATATGTTGCCGCAGATCCTTTGTGGTATTAGGGCTTGGAGGGCACGCAATCTTTCAGATATCAATTGCGGCAGACTGGCACACACTACAACGGACAACCCCCGAAAAAAAGAGCTCTTGCTAGCCGAGTGGATAAGGCGTTGGTCTCCCAACCTCGCGGTAACGGGTTCGATCCCGGCAAGAGCGGACACAAACGTCAGCGCTCGTAGAGATCTGGCTACCAATTGGTGGACGCGCTATGCTTATTTATCCCCCCATTGGAGTGGGGGGGGGGGTCCTTACACTTCTCATCACACACAGCCAATTACAACACTCCTTTCTTTCCTCTCGTCTTCGCAGCACAACACACACACATACATACACTTCCAAGGAATCCTGCCGACCGATGGGTATCTATATCCACATACCTCTGACGCGGGAAGGTTACACCTGACACCTCTCCCCAAAGAAGGACGGCCCCTGGCAACCCTCGGGGTCAATAGTGATTGTCATACTGACCTTTATGTCTATTTCATTATTTGGTCGGTATCTGCCTGGATAATTCAGGTTGGTGAACTACAACTACTATTGCACCCGACTACCACTGATATATATATTATATATATATATATATATATATATATATATATATATATATATATATATATATATATATATATATATATATATATGTGTGTGTGTGTGTGCGTGTGTGTGCGTGTGGAGTAACGAGGTCTGAGTTAATATTGGAGCTAACTGCCCAGCGCCCCTTTTCCAGATCACCAGTATCACTATTTTGCGCTTTAGTTGACTCAAGCTGCCACATCAGTGTTGTTTGGAATGCGACCTCCTTTTTTTTTTCTCCGACTGCCTTTCTTCGTCATGTGTGTGCTTGCCGTATCTGAACATAGTGACTGTGGCGTCTGGTGAGTTTTACGTTCATGTGCTCTGTGTAGAACATGTGGTGGGCCATGTGTCGATACATCTTGCTTTACCCAAGAGCATAAATCATTGGTGGATAGCGAGAGGGAAGGGAATCTTCATAGAGTTTCGAAGTTGGAGCTTAACAATGGCTGAAACCTGTTGAAATGATGTTAGAGACATGTTACAACGGTATTGAATGAACTTCCGTTTTTGAAATTATGGCGTGATTTTCCTGAAGCACATATTTCCACTCAATTATTCATGTTTGATAAAAATGCAAGGAATACTATGTCATTAATAGATTAATGATGCAGAAGCCATGTTTTATTTCATATAATCAATACTCAGAGACAAGTGCCTGGTTTGCTTAAAATATTTTTTCCATTATTAGCCTTTGCTCATGTCATCTTTGTGTTTGTGTGTGTGCGCGTATCTGTGTATTCACAGCTTTAGTAAATCCCCATTAGTGAATTAATAGTTTGGCCGGGAGGTACTTTACTTTGTACCTAGAAAAGTACTTCCTACCGGTGCTCAGTGCCCGCAAGGATAGACCCAATCACAGAGAGAACCCTCAATCCGGGTTCAGGTCTATGAGAAATTGGTTCGTTCCCTCGCTCATTTTATGTTCCCTTTCCGCTTTTTTATAGGCCCCCCCCCACCCCTCTTCTCGTGCCCTAACTTGACTTGTTCTGACTTCTCCGAGGCCTGTCACCAAGCCGGATCCGCCACTCCGACCTCCCTACCAAGCCATCGGTAGGATTTGGCCTGGAGTTTCCAAGGAGTAGCGGAGATGAGGGTACACTGCTCGTCATAGCGGTTTCGACCGGGGCTCGAAAGAGGTGCCACTAGGCCGATTCCCTGTGGGGGTTGAAGTAGAGCCGTTGCTGGCAGGGGCGGTGAACCTCCCAAGGCAATGACTACCTAACCTTGGTGGATGGGTTCCCGTCTCACCACCCTCTAGGGTTAAAGGGGTTACCACTTTTGGACCCTCCATCGGGCAGCTCCCCCTCTTATGAGGTACCCCTCCTGTTCTTTCTCAGGGGCCCCTCCAAGAGAGTGTTTCCCAAGCTCCTTTGACTACGGGTTCCGTAATTTACTTGGGGCGACCCCGCAAGGAGGTATCCTGTACACATATCGCTCCAAGTCCCATGAGAGGGTCGGCTTCCACGCTGGATCCCCTCTGCTTGAAGTCAGCGGGGCTCTACCACGCCCTGCCTCTGTCTCCACGGCCGAGCTGGTCGCAATATACCGTTCGGTAAGGGAGATATTACGTTACCTGTCCCGCTACCGGGACGAGCGGGGTCGCTACCGTTTGTACATTGTGCTCGGGGCGAGTTCGTGCCCACAGGTGTTGGACCGTGGACTTTTTGGAGGAGGCTGGCCTCTTCCATTTTATTTGACCCCTTTTGGAGTCGTGTACGTGTTCCAGTGCCCGGGGGGGAAGCGAGTTTCTTCCCAACGCTGGAGCGTGCATCTTTCCTCTTGTTTTTTTTCCTTTGTTTGCTTTTTGTTGTGTTTTTTTGTTGTTTTTTTTTATTAATGGTCTATTACTAGGTTAAATTAATTACGGAGACTTTTGCCCTTTGGGGCAGTCCTAACAAAAAGTATATTAATCCTGTATATCATCATAATACCCCCACATGCTTTCAAGTAAAGAGACGCCATTGACAATATCAGGGTTTGTCCTCTTGAATAATAATAATAATAATGGTATTTATATTAGTAATAATATTATCTAGTTAGAAATCAAGGAAGGATGAACATGAGGCAAATAAATGGCAATGGGCTGAGGGAGCCATGCGGATCAGACAAATCGTCAGATCGCCTCGTGGACGAAGAAATTGATAAGAAGAATAGAGTATCGGGTAACAAGAGATTCCAAAATCTCGGCGCACAGACGAGCAATGTGCATTTGTTCGTGCATTGAAAGTGATAATAATGCACTTGAAATAAAAGGGAGGTAAGTAGAAACGGAATGCAGGGGATGCATAATTAGGGATGGAATGACGGGAGTAATATTAAGTAGAGTTAGACATATTAAAACTTTGTAAGCAATGCGGGGTGTCTTGAAATCAAGGCGGAAGCAAACAGATAATCAGTGGAAATCGTAGGGCAAAGGACCCGAAAAAGAGAGACGGCTCGATCAAGAAAAGGATGAAAAGTTGAAGTGGGCAAGGAAGAGGCGATGAAAGAGCTACCTAGGTTCAAAGAGTGGGTCTTTACCTCGACGCCACTCAGTTACGGTTTTTGTGCTAATAACCATCACCTCCGTCTTGTGGAAACCAGCTAAGTAATCACCAGAGGAGAGGAAGATGATGTGAAAATGAAGCAATTTGTGGGTATCATCGGCATAAAAGTGAAGAAGACCAAGATGACGTAGGAGGCGATCTAGTTGTACACACATAGATATACAGAAGGGGATATAACTCCGCACTATGGAATACCAAGGTGGAAAGAAGCAAAGGTGGATAAAATGGCCTCAAATGTAGGCAGTTTGAGGTCAAAGGAAGTCGATAAATCGATAATTCAAAGATGGAGGCATGACTGCCCTTTAGCAGCGTGTTGCAGGCAATCCATGGCATTAAAGAGGGGCATCTCGGAAAGGGGTCAGGCTTGAACCCAAATGTGAATGTTTCAGCAGGAAACGACCCAGGTACATGCTCGGCGAGAGAAGCCTCCAACCAACCTTCGATAGGACTAGGGTTGGCAGAGTACTCGAATCGAGGATGAGTTTCTTGAGCGGAGGCTTCATTTGGGGCATCTCTGAAGCTGGGGAAGTGGCAGTGGCGGATCCTGGATAAAAATTGGGGGTTAGGGGCTAACCTGAATTACTCCCACTGAGAAAAGGGCATTGATGATAAGGGTTATCATAGCCAGCATTGATAATTATAAATAACAGCATCTCATAAAGGAGTGAGCACCAACTCTCTCAGATCCGAATTTTTATCCACACCTCAGAAAATTATGATTTGTAGTTTTTGGGCGTCAGCAAAGGTGTAATACTGAATTTAATAATTATTTTTCAGATTTACCCGTATTTTAGGCATGTATCATATATGATACTTTCGATCGCAACGATTTAAAGTGTTTATATATATATATATATATATATATATATATATATATATATATATATATATATATATATATATATATATATATATATATTCTATATTATTACACAACTCTGAATATCAGAATACAAGTATAGCTTTAAAAATAAATATAAACATAAGCCGGTCTGAAATGGGGGAGGGGGCTTCAGCCTCCTAGCCCACCCTCAGATCCTCGCCTGAGAAGTGGATAGGGTTCACCCCACTAGGCGTTAAAGATATGGGAGGAGATGGCGGAAGGGATTTGATTTTTGTGAAAAAAAAGAACATTGACACTCCCTAACGTAGTATATAAGCTCTTAAGTGGAAACATTGGCATTGGCTTACCATAAGACGAAGGAGAATGCGAATAAAGACAAGCAAAATAGCATCTTATCCGTTCATCCTGACCACTTCCAAACGTGATTGCATCAACGTTTTCTTGGTGTGGGTTTTGTTTTTTTTGGCGTATCCTTGTCATGGAACTATCTTGCTTTCTTTCTTTCTTTTTTTCATCGCCGTAGTTCTACATCACTAGAGTTTTCACTACATGTAGATATTTTGATTTTACTGCTAAACCTGATTAAATTGAGTCTGTATTCAAAGCTGCAGAGTTGACGTTCTTTGCAACCCCACATTAATACTCCTTTGTCCCTCGTAACTACAAGCTAGCCATAAATTTTGGAATTATTATCACTTAATTATATATCGCCCTGTGTTTATAAGATGGAACAAATCCATGTATAAATGTAATTGCGCAGCCCTACATAGGTACACATATTTGTATTTACATATAAAATCATGCACACAGATTCACACAAAACTAACCGCCATTACACGACGATATCAAATTTTAGGTTGTTAGATGATACGCACCCTGCAAAAATCTACCCAAACTGGTTAATTCAAAGTGTGTACGGCTCATACGATGCATTCCTCGCCTCTGTAAATGCGGTTTATTCCTAATTTCTATGGCTTAAGTTTTCATAAAGACGTATCGGTTATTTTATAAATTTGAATATTTTCTTTAGTCACCTATGCAATGATATTGTTGTTGCTTTTTTTTAGAATTTTGTGTCGTCCTTATGCAATGTACTTTATGGAAGTTATCCAATATGCACTTTCACATCCTGCAATTAATTCTTGAAGAAGAAAAAAAAATGTCCGCATCAATCGCCCTTCTATTCGCCTAAACCGTTCCGAGACGGTTTTCTGAGGTTGAACTCTAGGCCTTAACCAAGCCAAATAGCCTGTGGTGAGCATTGAAGCGAACTTGCCCCAAACCGGCTAAATTTAGCCCGTTTTTACAAATTTGGCTATCAAAATTTTCCATTTGGCCCTGGCGCGTTATTCTAGCCCCCCTCTTTTAAAAGTTAGCACCTTTTTAGTCCCCTTAAAGCTTTATCGATAAATTAACTTTTATTAGCCGATGACCTGTAATAAATTTGATAAAACCAATTATAATTAAGAATAAAACTCCCTGTAATAAATGAGAAAAAGAAATTATATTCAAGAATAAAATTCATCCCGTTCGTCAAGATATGTTCCAACCGGCATATACATAACAATTCAATCCAGTCCTGCCACTTCTACTGATAGACCTCTATTCTTTACTCTTGAAATTGTCAGAATGGTAACCAGCAAGTGGCAACAGCGCACCGCCCCCAATACCTTATGTAGGGTATAACGCCAAAAATCGGTATTTTCGTGGTTATTGCGGTATTACTGTATAATTTCTACACCCTTTTAAATATGGGGGAAAAAAAATAGCCAAAAGTTTCGAAGTGAATAGTTGTTACAGGAAAAATATAAGGATTGGCTGCTGCATCCTGTTGCTGGTGACAATGCAAAGTGCCGATGCAAATACAGTAAGTGCATAATCCAAGCTAAAATATGACATTGAAAGACACTTGAACGCCGTTAATCATAAAAGCTCGAGAACCATTTATGGCCCAAAGAAACAATATTCATCAATTTGTTACAATCGAAAATGATTCCACTAAACAAGCCGAATCTACACTTGTACTTTTTATCTAAGTAATTCGTGTAGAGTACTCTTTTCTGATAGTAAAAATTGCAAGGATCTAAAACTTCATCGAACAAAGTGCTCTGGTATCATCTCGACAGTTCTTGTTCCTCATTTTAGAGAAGATTTGGTTACTAATTTGGGGGATGGAAGTTTAATCATAGATGAAAGCAATATCATCTCAACGAAGAAAATATTTGATATAATTATTAGATATTTCTCTAATTCCAAACATGACATAGTGGTGTCTTTCTTAGATTTGATTCAACTTCACGAATGCAATGTTCAAAGTATTTTCAAAGCAATTAGGTCATCTCTTAGCAAGAATGGTTTAAATATAAAAAATAGGGTTGGTATCGCCATAGATAACGCTTCTGGGATCACTATAGGTGGAACAGTGGCGTATACGCAAGACTGAAAAATGAAATACAAAATTTAGTTCTTATAAAGTGTGTGTGTGTGTGTGTGTGTGTGTCACTCCATCAGCTTGGAGTTTCTCATTCGGCAACTGATTCACTTCCACGCAATTTGGAGATTCTTGTGAAAGAAGCTTACAATTGTTTGCCCATTCCTCCATTCGGCAGAGTGAGTACAACGAAATTTATTCTACATTTAATAATTAAGTTGCCTTTAAAATTAACCATGTGCAGCCAGACGAGATGGCTATCATTTGCCAAAGCCATTACTGGTATCCATGATCAGTGGCTTGACTTGAAAACTCATTTTGAAATCACTAGAATACATGAGCGATGCTACAACTCCGAACTTCTGCACTCTGTTTTGTGATGATTGAAATTATGTGTATTTTTTATTTTTAAAGCCAGTTAGTAAAACAAATAAACTATTTGAAAGTTAAAAATGTGACCTAGTACTAAAATAGATGAAAAATCTAATATTGAAGAACATTAATCCCAAATCCTTATTTGGGCTACAAGTTTGAAAATGACATAAATAGAATTGGTAAAGAAAGTGAAAGAAATATTATTCGTTCACGTTGTAAACGTTTTTTTGTTAGGGCTTATCGACCAGTTGCATTCGCGTCTCCCCGATAATTACAGCATTCTGAAAAGTATGTCAGAACTAAACATTAAGTCATGCGTGAATCTAATAAAGAAAGATATTTTTCCTTTGATAACTTTTCAGATCTGATTCTGCAATTTTGACCCAAATCGATTTTTATTGGAGACAATTACATACAGTTACTTAGAAAATACTAACGGCTAATGAACTAAGCACTATGAAATTCTGGGATGAAGTTTTCAATTGCAAAGATTCTGTTGAATAAAATCCTTTTGAAGAGCTATAAAAATTTGCTTTAACGATTCTTTCCCTCTCGCATTCTAACCCGAAGGTTGAACGGGCTTTCAGCCAAGTGATCGTAATCAAAACTAAGCTGAGAAACTAAACGGAAAGTTTCCACACTGAATAGTATTCTCAGTATCAAATATGGACTAAAGAGGCACTGAAAATGATGCTACCAATATGATCTTCCATTAAATGTTGTAAAAAAAATAAAAAAAAATGAAACCCTTCAAAGCTTCGACCGAAGACGTTAATGAAGATTTGAACATGTTTTATGCTTTGGGGCTTGGATTTGAAGATATTGATGATGCAATTAGTTATCAAATGCTATTAATAATGGTAAGTAAAATAAGTTAGGTTATTATATAATTTGCTCCATTCTTTAGTTACTCGTATTTCCCTTAAAAAGTTGCCCCTATTAGCCTATTTTTGAAACACTTTAAGCTCGTTTTTTTTGGTACCAGTTGGCAACACAACGTGATTGCAAGCTTGGCTTCAAGATCCAAAGTGAAGAACTCCGTTCACCAATGGCTCGTTGCCCTGATGAACGTTCCTTCCCCAATAGGAACATTGACAGCCTCTCCTCCACTCATGTTCAACAGAAAACCGCAAAATTATAATTCAGCGATGCACCGGACTAGTATTTGCCATATATATATATATATATATATATATATATATATATATATATATATATATATATATATATATATATATATATATATATATATATATATATATATATATATATATATATATATATATATCCTTCTCTCTCTCTCTCTCTCTCTCTCTCTCTCTCTCTTTCATAAAGAAAGTAGAGGGAGAGGTGACGCCCCCTTGTCGCGGGAAGAGAGCTTGTGTGGACCTTGGACTTTTCGAGCTATGTCGGCGGGGGTACCTCTTGTGGGTACCCCTGGTAGGGCTTCCCTTGTCGATTTGGTCGGAAACGAGGTTCCAGACTAAGTGCGTCATTCCTTCCTTTTTCTACTATATCTTCTCCTTTTTTACTTTTATCCTATCTCCCACTTATACAAAATTAAAAAAAAGAAAAAAAAAGCCTACTCCTATCATGTCACTCTTTCCCTTTCTTCCTCTATCTACATATAAGGACCTGGCAGCTATCTCATGCGTCAGAAGAGAGGCTTTGGAACCTCTATAAACAACGCCCATCGACGCTCACTGGTTGCGAGAGACTAGGACTAGAGGTGTCCTGGGCGTTGGGGTACGATGAATGGGATGAGGGTAGTGCCCCGTTAACCCCTTCCCTGGCACGTAATTATTGACCGTTCCCAGTGCCCGTTGACGGTTGTTTATGGTAGCATCGGTCCGAGGTGACTGCCATTTGTTTCCATGTTGGTTGCCAGGCCAATAAAAAGCCTTGGGTCGAGTTCCTTGGTGTGGCGGGATATCCATTGAACGCTACTCCGAGATCCTGGCCGTTGTGAAGGGAACTAGTAGGAGTTTACTAAGGGGCGTGCTTCGTTGTTGTTCACCTGGTGACAAATAGAGGGCCCCTTCAGGGACCGTCAGTGCTGCTTGGTTGGGAGCCACGGCACGCCGAGGTTTGACGACTCGGTCGGACGAACAGCAGCACATGGAGCGTGCCTTCTGAAAGATCCGAAACGTCTCCGATCGATAGGCGAGAGCGACTCCCGCGGGGAGAACTCACCAACCCCCCTTTTTATCATTAATTGGTCACGAGTTTTCAGAGAGAGAGAAAGCACTCAAAATGACAGGCAAAAAGGACCCGTTCGTCTAAAACACAACTGTGAAACATGCCAGTTAGAAAAGTGGTGCGTTGACTTTCCGGAGGGCTGCTACTCAAAATGCAGCCCTGAAAGTATCTGCACTACTTGCATACTGACGCGAGAGGTGGAGAAATTAAAAGACCTCTATAGAGCCTCAGAGGAGAGAGCTAAAATCCTTGAAAGAAAGTTGGAGAAACTCGAAGCCCTTAACGCAGCTCAGATTCGATCCCTAGAAGAGGCGCCGCCCACTGACGTGTCGGAATCCCCTGGTACCCAAGCGGAGATTCCGGCATCATCTGAGGCTAAGCTAGCTGAGGCGATTGAAAAAGAGAAAAAGAAGAAGGAAAAACGAAGAAAAAAGAAAAAGAATAAAGTTGAAACAAAAGTAGAACCAAAAATAGAAGAAAAACAGATAAACAAGAAGAAACAGAAAGATAAGAATGTGGAGAGTAAAGAGGAAAAGGGGAGGCCTCTTCCACAAGGGAAGACCCCGCCTTCAGAGACCAAGTGTCCGAAGGTCACCTGCATTAGTGACTCGCAAACACGGGATCTGCAGCCGCTGCTAGCGGCCCGCCTTCGCACTAGCGTGAAGGTAAGCTGCCTGTCAGGACGGGGTAACCACAATATCAGAGTAGAGGCAGAGAAAGCTCAGATTTCTGAGAATTCAGTTGTTGCTCTGATGGTGAGCGGCAACGACCTCTACCTCAGATGGGGTAAGGTTGGCCTCAGTGGTAAGACCATCCAAACGGTGATGGGAGCCGTGGATGACATAGGGCTTAAAACCCGCAAACGTGTGGTGGTTGGGATGCTTCCGAGAAGAGGTCCATCCCGAACCGCTCACGAAAGAAACGTCGCAGTGAACAGAAGGTTGGCGGATCTCTGCACGGCAGAAGGAGTCTTCTTCGTGGACCCCTATCGTACCTTTATCGGTAGAGACGACCTCTACCAAAGGGACGGGGTACATCTCTCCTTTAAAGGGAAGGCCTTTCTCGCCAACCTAATTCAAGATGTCGTTGAACGCACCCAAAGGAGCGTTCGAAACAGAGCGAAAGCGGACGTGCGCCAGCACGCCCGTGTCACTCCTGGAACGACCTTTTCTGAAGTCACAAAGAGGGGAGTGACCCCGCCACAGAGAAAGAAAGCGGGAAACGGAAGAGCGTAGGGAGTCCTACAGTCGGGGACTCCTTCAAAGTTCTTCTGTTTAATGCGAGGTCTATCAGAAACAAGTTTCTAGAACTTCGTGGCCTCGTAGCAACAGAAGAACCGGAGATGGTGGCCATAACGGAGTCGTGGATAAAAACCTCAAGCCGAGATTTTGAAGGTGAATTCACGATTCCCGGTTACCAGCTCTTCTTCAAAGATAGGCCAGACAGAGAGGGCGGCGGTGTGATGTTGTATGTCAAGGATACTCTCAACTCGACGGATTGCAACATCGTATCCGACCATGAACTACTAGGTGTGGACCTAGAGATAGGTCCTGCCAAATACAGGACCCTGGTGCTTTATAGACCTCCTGCCCAACTCGTTGAAAAGGACAGAGATCTGTACCAGCTACTAGGAGAACTTGTCGAAGACAGAGTGTGTATCGTTATAGGTGATTTCAACACACAAGTTGACTGGGAAACCAGAGAACCCTGTGACGAGAACGCACTACTCCTGGAGTTTGCGAACAGCGAGTTCCTCGCTCAATGGGTGAGAGAGCCAACAAGAGGAAACAATATCCTCGACTTGGTTTTCACCTCTGAGGATGACATCGTTGAGGACCTCTCTGTTGGCGAAGAGGTCGGTGGCAGTGACCACCGACTAATTAGATTTGTAGTCAAAGTCCCGAAGGCAGGGCCTGCAACTAGTAAATCGAGGAAACTCGATTTGAAAGGAGCAGACTTTGCAGGTCTTCGTGCTGGACTGACTGACGCGAGGCTAGAAGTGTGCGATGTTGTTGAAGACTCGTGGAACAGTTTCAAAACCACATTCATGAGTCTTCAATCGCGTTTCATCCCTCTGAAATGTCCCCGTCGGTCTTCTGTTCAACCAAAGTGGTTTAATCGATAAATCGGCCAACTGCTTAGGAAGAAGAGAACTGTGTACCAGCAATCGAAGATCTCGGGTGACTTTGACGAATACCGGAGGCTAGCCAGGAGAGTGAAGTCCACCATAAGGGCGGCTAATCGGTCTGAGGAACTCCGAGTGGAGAGACTCTGTAAAGAGAATCCCAAGGAGTTTTTTGGATATGTGAACAGCCGTAAACCAATCCGTCGAACGATTGGCCCTTTGAGAAATGAGGAGGGGCCATTAAAGCACTTAGATGCAGAAAATGCTAACCTCCTCAACGACTACTTCTCTTCAGTGTTTACTGAAGAGTGTGGTCCCATCCCCCAGCCAATGGATTCCTACTCGGGGAAAAAGCTTGAGGATATGGACTTCACCGAAGGGGAAATAAAAAAGAAGATCAGCGACCTCATGACGAATAAGTCACCTGGCCCGGATGGGTTTCTACCTAAAGTGTTAAAAGAAGTGCGCGATCAAATGTCACGACACCTGAGCGCAATCTTCAACATGTCAATCCGGACCGAATGCGTTCCTAGAGACTGGCGTGAAGCGTAGGTGACTCCTATCTTCAAGAAAGGAGACCGAAGCCAACCGTCAAACTACCGACCTATCAGCCTGACTTCGATAGTCGGTAAACTCATGGAAAGCATGATGGTGGACAAAGTAACGTCGTATTTAGAGTCAAATCTGCTACTGAGGAGTTCCCAGCACAGCTTCCCAAGGCAAAGGTCATGCCTGACGAACCTTGTGGAATTCTTCCACTTCGTGTTCAGTGAGCACGATCGGGACAAGGCGGTGGATGTGGTCTACTTAGACTTTCAGAAAGCCTTTGATAAGGTACCACACCGCCGCCTTCTCCGGAAAGTGCGAGCGCTGGGCATAGACGGAAAAGTAGCCGGCTGGATCGAGAACTGGCTAAGTGGCAGACGGCAACGGGTGGTGGTGGTAAATGGACAGTCTTCTGAGTGGGTGCCCGTTACTAGCGGGGTGCCTCAAGGTTCTGTCCTGGGACCACTACTATTCATCATCTACGTCAACGACATGGACGGTGACATGGTTGCGAAGATTTCCAAATTTGCCGACGATACCAAGCTTGGTATGAACGTTGCAAAGGATGGAAACACTGCCCGCCTGCAGGAAGATCTTGGGAAGATTGGGGAGTGGTCGGACACGTGGCAAATGCCTTTTAACTTGGAGAATTGCAAAGTGATGCATATCGGCCACAGAAACCCCCAATATCAGTATATCCTTAAGGGCACTGCTATTGAATCCACCGACACTGAGAAGGATTTGGGGTGTAACAATCACTAGTGACCTCAAGTTATCGAAACAGTGCATTGAGGCGGAGACAAAGGCCCAAAGGATGCTAGGTTATATAGAGCGCCAGTTTGGATATCAGAACAAGGAGATTGTACTGTGTTTGTACAACTCACTTGTCCGACCGCACCTGGAGTATGCCGTACAATTTTGGAGTCCTTCATTTCGTAAGGACATCGCGAGATTGGAACGCATACAAGCCAGGGCAACCAAGCTGATTCCCTCTATCCGACATAAAAGTTATGAGGATAGACTAAGGGAATTAGATCTGTTATCGCTGGAAACCCGTAAACTGCGTGGTCAGCTCATCGAAGTTTTCAAAATACTTCGAGGGTTCGACAATGTTGACTACCGGGATATTTTCACACTGAGTGAGAACAGAACGCGCAATCACGGCTTCAAACTTGAACTGAAACGTTGCAACCGCAATCTGTGTGGAAATTTTTTTACCTACAGTATCTGCGGTAAGTGGAACGCACTTCCAGTGGAAGTTGTCAACAGTGAATCTGTTGACCAATTCAAGTCAAGACTAGACAAAGTCTTGAAAAGTGGCCGTTTAGGGACGCAAAACAATTGAGCAGCCATGTGCCCGCTCGATTGCTAGTCCAAAGGTACCTTCTTTGAATGGATCGTAAGGTCTCCTAGGGTACTTCCTTTCCTTGTTACTCTCTTTCTCTCTCTCTCTCTCTCTCTCTCTCTCTCTCTCTCTCTATATATATATATATATATATATATATATATATATATATATATATATATATATATATAATGTTTATTTACATGCGTATTGTATATGTATATCAACGTTGTAATATGGCTTATCAAAGCGCTGCTCTTTTTTACTTTGCTTTTTTAAAAACTTTTTTTCCACTCTTTTTCACGACTAATAAATAAGGCGGAGCAACCCTTTATCCATTTCTCTTATTCTTTTTGGATTGATTATAGTGGCCAGCTACTACCGAAACATGAAATCTAAATCCTAAGTAAAAATTAAATTTGATACAACCTTTCCTAAAAACTGCGTCTCTCTTGTCATAGCTATTAATATTTTGCAATGAGATGATTAAAGTAATAAAAATAAAAATATCACGAAGGTCAGTGGGGGTTTTTATATTTTTTTAATAAAATGTGCGCGTTGGTCGAACTAGATAACATTGCCAAGTAGAATTGACGATTACACACTAGTAAACAAACTAGAAATTTTGCAATAAGCATATAATTATCATCATCATCATCCCTAATCATCACTAACTCTATAATTTAGGAAGGGGATTTTTTTTCAGTATTTGAATAATAATTTCATCTTAGTTTGGTTATGACTTATGTTTTTTGTATCAAAGTTATTTCTAATAATTCTTTTATAATATCAAAAAACAAAATGGTGAAATTCAGAGATAAATATAAGTATCGAAATTTTGTGAATTTTTTAAAACCCAAAGAATTATAGATTGTAAAGTTCAGAAAATTTATTTTTATATATCTTCTATTCTATAACTATTTTAGCAACGTGATATTTTGAAAGGGGGGAAATTTAGTTTAAGAATTCCTTTTTAAATTTTTTAGAATTGGCGAAGTTCAAAATTTTATACAAATTTAACCATGGCTGCTTTTTTTTTTAGATTTTAAATTTTAAAAATTTAAAAATTTAAAAAAGGAACTCTAAACAAAATTTCTCCCCTTTCAAAATATCACGTTGCTAAAATATATTTATAAAAGAAGATATATAAAGATAAATTTTCTGAACTTCACCATTTGTAATTCTTTGGGTTTTAAAAAATTCACAAATTTCGATACCTATATTTATTCCTGAACTTCACCAGTTTATTTTTTGATATTATAAAAGAATTATTACAAATAACTTTGATAAAAAACATAAGTCATAACCAAACTAAGATGAAATTATTATTCAAATACTGAAAAAAATGCCCTTCTTAAATTATAGTTAGTGATGATGATGATCATGATTATAATTGTCGAAGTTCAGAAAATTTATAAAAATTTAACCATGGCTGTTTTTGTTGTTTTTTTAATTTTAATCTTAGTAGCGAAGCCCAAGATTGCCCCTCCCCCGTAAGGGGTAGTGGTGAAGCCATTGCCTGGTTTATTTTATAAAATAACACTGCCATGGGATAACTTGCCTAGAAATGTCTTTGAAACTCGCTACTTTAAATTAAAAATTTTAGAAACAAAAGTTATTAATTCTTTTTGCATCTCTCTCTCTTACCTTTCCATTACATTTAGCTCCACCCTTTCCTTTCTCTCTTCAACTACTAGCCTCTAGTCGATCTTAAAGGTCTTTGCTGTTTCGTAATTTCGTAATAGAAGCATTAATTAATTCGTGCGTGGTAAAGAAATACGGACATCCAACACGTATGTCAAACTCTTAGCCTATTCATGCTAACGGACCTCACCTCCTGACGCCGCAGTTGCTTCCTTCTTGCTTTTTTTTGCTTTTTTTTTGTTTGACTTTGTTTTTTTTGTTATTTTGTTTTTTTATATAGTCTAGTATAAGGCTGCAGTGGGAGTACGGCGACTTTTACCCTTAGTACGCCAATCGCCAGATGGGCTCTAACCCCCCCCCCCCCCACACACTATTTATGCTAAGGTTTTTATTTCTTCACTAATAAAGGCTAAAGGGTAGTTAGGCTATTCCATAATATTTGCCGAATTTTTGGTTTATATAAAAATTGGGTCATTAAGTTTTGACTCGATATTAGTTTTAAATTTTAAAACAATGTGGACGAGTATGTGAGATTGTCGCGATGGAAATGGATGGGGCATATTTACAGACGAGAGGGACGATATGTGGGTATGAACCAAAGTGGGAGGCAGCTGGAAGAAGGGGGAGAGGTAGACCGAAAGAAACATGGATGAGGTTGATTCGAGAGAGGCAGGAGATAGTTGGGATGATGAATTGGAGGAGATGGCTCGGGATAAGTACTGGTGGAGAGGATTTATTAAGGCCCTTTGCATTCCGTGGGTGACATAGGAGAGTGATTGATTAATAATTATCATAACAAATTAAATTGGAAAATCTTAAGAAGTATATTTTGATTCTTGAATTCTAAAATAAATATTTAAAATTGTCAATTTTCCCTAACCTATCCACAGTGTTTTGGGACTCGGGGGGGGGGGTAAGGGGGACCAAGTGGAATTTCACCACATGTTCAATTCTTCCTTTCCTTCCATCTTATTTATTTTGCATTTATACATTTATCTTGGTGTTTATGTCCATATCCCCCATCTAGCTTTTGCATGAGTACGGCGACTTTTGTCTTAGTAGTCAGTCACCAGATGAGCTCCTAAAAAAAAGGATGCACAAACTGTTTAGTCCCCCCCCAGACCCTGGGTCACCTGTTGGTCCAATGTCCTAGTCTGGGTGAGCTTGGTTCGCGGTACCTGTCCCGCTACAACTTGTCCCTCGTAATGGGGTCCTTCTCTTGCACACCAGACTGTGGTGGGATAGATTATTTGAAGCCGGCGGGGCCTCCTCCATACTTTTTTAAAGTATTGGTAGCCCACTTGCGTCCCCGAGGGAGCCGCGCCTTCCCTACGGTACCTAAGCCGGTCTCTATTGTTTGACTTGTTTTGATTATGTTGATTTATTTTCTAGTTTACTAAATTAAGGGACGGCTGTACCCTCGTTGGTACCCGCCACATGAGTGCACTAAAGAAAATAAAAATCATTGGTGAGTCAAAGTTCAAATTGGGGACCGATGCATTTTTATTGAAGACTAACGTAACTTTAATCTCTTTAATATAATGAATTTATCGTAATTTATTTTAATTATTTTCACTTTTTAGTTTATTATTTACTTTAGTATTTCATTCTTCCTTACGAGGTTGCTTTACCGACTGAATGCTAAGCTTTTTAGCATTTTGCATATATATATATATATATATATATATATATATATATATATATATATATATATATTGCGATAGATATGGGATAGAAAAGTGGGAAAATTGTCGCATCTAGAAAAAGATATGCGTGCGCACTTTGTGTGTGTGTGTGTTTCTACCACTTAAACATGTCTGCCTGAAATTCGAGCATTGCGTGGAGGACGCCAAATGTAAACTTTCCTGTATCGATCCCAAATTTGATGATTCTTATTTACTGATAGGTTTTTGTGCGGTGCAATTGCGTGTGGCCAGTGAAGTCTACGTTGATGTGGTCAGTGTATGTATGAGTGGTGGTTTCCCGCCCCCCTGAACGAATAGAGCATAGTGGGCCTTTTTTTTAAAGCCACCGTTCTTTTTTGTACACCCTCCTTCCTGGGGTTTTTAGAAATGGGTTCCCTCCATGTGTCTTAGGAGTTTCGCTCTCGCTTTCCTCCTAACCATGATACCGTTTCCTTTCTTCTATCATTTCTCTCCATTTAACTCCTATTTTTTTCTCATTTTCTCTCCATCGAGACTTTCTCTGACGATGACTGTGACAAAAGTACGCGCGCTTCCACTCCGAATGGCTGTACTCCACTTCTATTCTAATTAACAGACACCTGTGCGTGACTTTGACTTCTTTTTTGTATATGTTACATCTGAACGAGACTTGATGATCTTTTCCATCGGACGCTGTCGAGCTTATTTTCCTGACCGCCCTTCCACTAGGACCCATATTTCTCTGAAGCCCTTTTTGTTAAACTGACATCAGATTGAGAAGCGCTTCACTCCCTTCCAGCCCAGCCCCTAGTGCATCAGGTTGTCCGCTCTTTTGGTTACCTGATTTATGTATCTTTCACACATTTTCATTCTCCTTACTTCCTCATTTTGTTAACGAACTCCTTTGGTTCCTTTGTTTTTAATTTTAAAAATCATTCAAATTGAGTACCATGTCATGGCCGCAAATAATATGCATGTGGGCTTGTTGGTACGTGTATTTTGTATGTTTGATGTAAGTGCAAAGCTTATTATGTGTGCTTGTGTGTGTGTGTTGAGACAGGATGGCGCGCGTGGCTATCAATTCCTGGCGAGCTCAAACGTCAACTCTCTCCTACGCCAGACGAATCATCTCGGAAGTCTCTGACACCAGACCTGCGCAGCCTCTACGTCGCTTCGGATCCTTCGCCCAAAGGTATCATACGTTAGTGACGCCGAGTCGGTTCTTGCCTCGCCTCTTAAAGGGGACACTCATGCTGGCCTTGCGACTGCCGCCTCAGAAGCTATTGACTTCAGACCCATTGGTAGGAGGTTTGATCTAAGGCGATGACTGGCTGTCTATTGCTTCGCGTGCGGCATGGTGTCCTCTGTCGACACGGGGGTCTTATTTCTGTTCTCCGGTTCATGGTTCGATCTTCATTGGAAGGGAATCCCGGGTTTGATCCCACTCTAGATAGTTTTTCTTCTTCCCGCCTCCCCCTCGCAAGGGATTGAAGTTCGTACGAGCGCCATTGCTCTTTTTTTTTTTTTTACTTGTTTCTAGAGATTTGGGGATGATGGGATTGGCTATTTCATTTTTTTCCCATACTTGGTCCTTTTCACTCATCCTATCCTTTTGTTTTATTCACTTTATCTCTCCTGCCCGACCTCATTCGGTAGGCATTATTTTCAATGAAAAAAAATTTACTCTCAGAAAGAATCTTGAAATATAATAATGTTCATCCTAAGTTCAAGCTCGTCCGCCAGGGGGCATAAATCCTTGGTCATAAGGCATAAAATATCAGTAGGAAATAAAACAAATCCACAATTGTCGCTCTTGACGGGGGTTCTTTCATACTATTAAACCTATATTCTTACATAGAAGCTCCTTGGAGCTCTAACATATTCTGATCTTCCAGTCCGCTTTTCTCGAAAATAATGTTTCCGTCAATCTTCTATTATAGTCCTTAAGGCTCCTATCCTTGAACCTCGCAAGGAGGAATTCTGTCTTCTTAACGGAACTGGTGAAGGCTCAGGAGATTCGCCGCCCTTTGGTCTCTAGAAGTGCCCTCTTTTGAATTCTGGGGTTATGGACCTTCCACACATTTTCACCTACCCGAGTTTCACAGCAGTTTTGCTTTGACCGCCGTTTTCCCGTGAGAGAAGCGTGACTTGTCTAAATGTGTAGTAGATTGAAGGGATCGGATTTCGACTTTTCTTTTGTTTTATCGCCGATTCTCGCCTAACGTCCGCTGTCTACTTGTGTTAGGGGCTGAAGTTTAATGTGGATGTCAAGCCAAGTGATTTATTATCCAACCAGGGCATTTGCCTTAAATGGAGATGGAGCGAAGATAGGGACAGATAGGGTAAAGAAAAAAAGGTGTTACAGATTGCAATTTCAGACCTCACGAACTCTACATACAGGGTATGGGGGTGGGGTTATACATTTCATAAATACAGGGGGCGGGAGTGGGGAGGATTATACACTTAGCGTAATAAGTTCGTAGGAAGAACACGGACACTCAAAAGTAAGAACATGGATAGCCCCTATAGAAGACACCAAAGCAAAGCTATAAAACAATGATTCTCAAACTATTTTGACCCATAGTCCCTCCCCTCTCACCCCTAACCAAGATGTCTGACTCATATGGAATATTTTAGGGAAAACGTGATTTTTTTTTTATTTAATCAGTGACATTCAATTGTTGTGATGTCCTGTAGATTATGTAGGATCTGTATAAATTGTAGAAGGCTCAATATTCCAACAATTTGAGCCTGCCAATCTTCGGTCCCAATTGCTCCCTCGAAACCTGAGAATTCTACCCCTACGGGAATTACTCCACCCCTGGTTTAGAACCCATTTATTCCGTCACTCTTGTCTGGTTTGTACCTGGTACCTGTTACGTCCTCTTTCTCGCCTCTCTTCTCACCTTCTCTCCCATAACATTCTAAATCCACATCTCAGTCTTGTAGTTCTCCCGGGGGGGGGGGGTTAAGAAAAGTTGCGCTCACTATCGGTTCAATGCGCCAAAAGTAATTTCGCACTTTGGCTACTCCAAATATGTGCCTAATTTTACTCCTTTTTTTTAACCACACCTAAAAAAGAATCTGCAAAAGATGCTACGGTTTTTTTTCGATATTTAAAAACAAACATATTTTTTTATTTCTCCTTTGTTTTCCATTTTTTTCTAAATAGATTGGGTTTTCTCATCTTCCTTTCCTTCGTCTATACCCTGGGTTCGGGTACACAAACTTGTGGACTATCTGACTTTTTGGAGGAGGTTGGCCTCCACTATTTCGACTCGGTTTGTAGGTCGCATGCTCCTGCGCCGAGGGAAAACGGGCCGACCCCGACCCTGGAACGTGCTTCACACTTCTTGCTTTTTTGTTTGTCTTGTGTTTTTCTTTTTCTTTGGTTTGGTTTTCATAATTTTGAAGTAGCCTCGCACTAAAATAAAATTTTAAATTACGGTGACTTATGCCTTTGAAGGCAGTAGCCAGATAGGCGCGCTAAAAAAAAAATGTAGGTATGGTTAGTTTGTCCCTTGTATGGATTGGATTGCGGGAAATGAGAGTGCCAGTGTGTCCGTGAGGCCAGGGCAACCGGCCCTGCTATCGTGCTGCCTGACAAGAAGATGGGAGAGGGTCCACGGGATCCAACCTAAAGTTGTTGCTATCGCACCGCGACTGTTCCCTTTGATCTAACCAACGAACCTTCGGCGGCTTCATGTCGTTTTCTGACGTCTTCGAATTGGGCTCACTTGCGGGACGCCCCGCCATTTAATGGAGCGCTCGCCAGCTCCCTACTGTGAAGACTGCGTTGTCCCCTAGACTGACCGTACATTCTTGTGGATTGTTACAGTCTGGGGGATCGTCGCGCTCCTTACCTGTCCCGGGACCGGGACCAGCCGATTTCGCTACTGTCTGGCCATAGTACTCGGAACGGGTTAGTATACGCAGACTTGCGGACTGTATGACTTTTCGTAAGAGGCTGACCTGTACTTTGTGTAACTTGGGGGGGGGGGCATCTTGCGGAGCCTGGGGAAGAGGGGCTTACCTCCGTTGCCTAAGCATGCTTTCTTTTGTTTTTTTGTGGCGTTTGGATTTCTTTTGTGGATTTTTATCGGGTTTAGTTTTGTTTGTTATTTTTATTTTTTTAAATATCCTAGCTGATAAGCTAGGATACCTGTCCCAGTCCCTGGACAGGTAAGAGGCACGACGATCCCCCAGACCGGAACAATCCACAAGAATGTACCGGTCAGTCTGGGGAACGAGGACATCGCCGTAGGATGCAGGCGAGCACTCCATCAAATAGCGGTGCGTCCCGCGAGTGAGCCCAATTCGAAGACGTCAGAGTGACCCGTTAAAATAAAAGAAATCACACGTTACCTGTTCTGGTACGAGCTGCGTCGCTACCGCTTGTCTCTTGTATTCTGGAGGTGTTCCTGTACAGTTGATGGTGTTTTTTTTTTTGTTTGGGAAGGAGGCAGTAATGCTACATTGTATTTTGGTTTTGGATGCATGCTTAGTCGCCGGAGGGATGCGGATAGCCCTACAAGTCATGAGCATGCCCTATTTTTGCCTTTTTTTGTGGGTTTTATCTTTTATTGTATATCGTGTTGTCATTTTTTTAATATAACGAATAGGATGTTTGATTTCGGCGATATACCTTTGCTAGGTTATCAGGTGAGCGCTTAAATAAAAATAAAATTACTTTTTTGGACCACACCGTATCACTGTTGCCGTATCTGTGTATAAAGGGGGCTCCGAAGTCGGCGGAGCTCCTCTAGTTGTCTGACTTCACGGCCGAGCTGGTTGCAATACACGTTTCGGTACGGGAAATTACGCGTCCAACCCAATTTAAAGACTAAATTGTGACTTATAGCGATTCGCAGAGCGTACTAGCTGCTCTCGAGGCTCTGGAATCTCTGCATCCCCTAGTTCGAAGGATCCGCGCGCCAGGAGCATGTCGAGATTGGCTTTTGCTGGGTTCCTGGACATGTGGGAATCGCGAGAAATGACCCCCCCCCCTCCAAAAGTTTGCAAAGACTGGCCACCGGACCAGCGTTTCTCTCTTTCCCACCCTCACTACATTGTCGGATGTCCCATTCTGGAGCATCTTGCGCATTAGCGGAGCGATCTGGATCGCTATCGCTAATCCCTTGTATTCCGCCCGTGTTCGTTCAACCTCGTTGTGTTTTTTTATTTTTCTTGTTTTATTGTTAGTTTTTAATTTAAAATAGCCTAACATAATTTCGGCAACTGCTCCTCCTGGCAGCTGCGAGGTGAGTACTCTAAATGAAGAAAACAACAAAAACAACCGCAGGTACCTTGTGTAGCCTCTTACACTTGGTGCCCCCAGACCTGAGTGCCAATTTGGGAAGCCCCGTCGTCACTGGGTTGACACGAACACACTGATGAGGCTTGGGAAAGTGGTTGGTGCGCTTTCCCCTCGCTCCCACTTTATAACAATTTACCTTTTTATTAGTATTATTATTAGTTATTGTTATCATTCCCATTATTATTATTTAGTATGATTTTTAGATTTATTAGTATTTGATATATTATAATTGTTTATTGTTAGTATTCATTATTATTATTATTTATTATTATAATTACGGCTATCTCCTCAGTCACCAGATGGGCACAAAAAAAATGGATGTGCAGTTACTATGGATTCCGGGTGTAACAGTCTACACAAGGGTACCCCCCGTCTGCAGTAATTTTGTCCGTGTGGGGCCGTATTAAGTGAAATATGCCAAACCTCTGTTTGGGTGCAGATGTGTGGCGTTATATCCGAAAACAAAGCGGAAAGATGATATAAAGATTATCTCTGCTTCGCGTGTGTGGCGCCTAAAAGATGCGCTGAAGATTAATTATGATTTGATTGTGTTAGGTGAAAGGGATGCAGTGAGAAAGTGTAGAAGAAAGGGATGCAGGGAGAAAGTGTAGATGAAAGAGATGCAGTGAGAAAGTGTAGATGAAAGAGATGCAGTGAGAAAGTGTAGATGAAAGAGAGCAGTGAGAAAGTGTAGATGAAAGAGATGCAGGGAGAAAGTGTAGAAGAAAGGGATGCAGGGATAAAGTGTAGAAGAAAGGAATGCAGTGAGTAAGTGTAGAAGAAAGGGATGTAGTAAGTGTAGAAGAAAGGGATGTAGTGAGTAAGTGTAGAAGAAAGGGTTGTAGTGAGAAAGTGTAGAATAAAGGGACGCAGTGAGAAAGTGTAGAATAAAGGGATGCAGTGAGAAAGTAGAAGAAAGGGATGCAGTCAGAAAGTGTATAAGAAAGGGATGCATTGAGAAAGTGCAGAAGGGATGTAGTGAGAAAATGTAGAAGAAAGGGATGTAGTGAGTAAGTGTAGAAGAAAGGGATGTAGTGGGTAAGTGTAGAATAAAGGGATGCAGTGAGAAAGTGTAGAATAAAGGGATGCAGTGAGAAAGTGTAGAAGAAAGGAATACAGTGAGAAAGTGTAGAAGAAAGTAATGCAGTGAGAAAGTGTCAAGGGTGCGAACAATAGTGGAGCTGAGTGAGAATGTCGAAAAGGATGGCCATCTCCAGGTTGACATGAATATTAAAAGCTCCGTTCACTCTTTGCATTGCAAATGATGTGTAGATCAGTCATTACTTACACACACCTGCCTCGTCAGCTCCACAAAACACGCGTAGGTCAAGAAGAATCGCGCATTCTACCGCTTCTTAGCGCGCCAATTTTTCCCCTTCCCCATGTTCTCTGTCAGATTAGTAAGGGCGATCATGCCGCAGCCGACATCTACCATCTCGGCCCCAACGCCCGAGGATGAGCACCCTTCACACAACCCATGTCCGCAGATGAGCACCCTCACTGTCACCGCCTGCCCGAGGATGAGCACCCTCCCGTTACCCAATCCCCCATGAATAAATGCTATATCTCCATCCTCCCATGAATAAATGGTTTATCTTCATCCTTCCATGAATAAATGGTTTATCTTCATCCTTAAATGAATAAATGGTACGAGAGAGCTAAGAGGATATGGCAAGTGATTGGTACACGCTTGACCCCCTGAATTCTCTCGTACACACCTAGACATCGAAGCCGACCGACAAATAAGACCTTTTAAAAGCAGTAAATTACAGTCTGACGGTGACGTGACTCCCCAATACACACTACAGAATCGACAATAGACAAGACTCAACCAGTGTAATACGCAAGTTTTTTAGTTAAAATTAACTTCACTATAAACCCCAATTCACTTAAATAATAAAAATTATTTTTAAACTCCACTTAACATTTTAAGAAAAATATAATTGTTCAAATACCTAAAGCGGGATTAAAAAATCCCGTCTCAAATAAAGGCTTGAATGCCACAAATCAAATAAATCATCATTAAGATTAAACCCTTTTAATTAAATTAACAATGTTAATTTAATTAAATAAACTATAAAATTGATAGTTTATAAATAAAAAAAACAAACAAAACTAACACAAGGAGAGCTACTACCCTTTCACCAGGGATCTTTTTATTCTGTCTCCTACACATCATCTATTCTTTTCACTCTTTAACAACTTTACTCTCTTACTATTCTCTTTCTAATTCTACCTATATTTCATCTCTTATTATGTCCAATGTCCAAAATGAATAAATGGTGTTTCTTCATCCCCACATGAATAAAAGGCGTATCTTCATCCTCCCATGAATAAATGGTGTATCTTCATCCCCACATGAATAAAAGGCGTATCATCCTCCCATGAATAAATGGTGTATCTTCATCTTCCCATGAATAAATGGTGTATCTTCATCCCCACGTGAATAAAAGGCGTATCTTCATCCTGCCATGAATAAATGGTGTATCTTCATCCCCACGTGAATAAAAGGCGCATCTTCATCCTCCCATGAATAAATGGTGTATCTTCATCCCCACATGAATAAAAGGCGTATCATCCTCCCATGAATTAATGGTGTATCTTCATCCTCACATAAATAAAAGGCGTATCTTCATCCTCCCATGAATAAATGATGTATCCTCATCCTTACATGAAAAGGCATACCTTCATCCTTAAATGAATAAATGGTGTATCTTCATCCCCACATGAATAAAAGGTGTATCTTCATCCTGCAATGAATAAAGGGCGTATCTTCACCCTCAAATGAATAAATGGTGTATCTTCATCCCCCACATGAATAAATGGTGTAACTTCATCTCCACTTGAATAAAAGGCGTATCTTTATCCTCCCATGAATAAATGGTGTATCTTTATCCTCACATGAATAAAAGTTGTATCTTCATCCTCGAATGAATAAATGGTATATCTTCATCCCCACATGAATAAAAGGGGTATCTTCATCCCCACATGAATAAAAAGTGTATTTTCATCCTCCCATGAATAAAAGGTGTATCTTCATCCTCCCATGAATAAAAGGTGTATCTTCATCTTCCCATGAATCGAAACTTTGAAGTTGTATCTTTCACCGAATTGAGAATCAGAGTCGTCTCAACCGTTAGATTTTCGGTTCGAAGATTTAATTAATTACTCAATTTTTTGTTGGTTTTCCGCCTTTGCCCACCGCCACTTTCTCTGGTCGTGTCGCTTAGTGGCTCGTCATCCTGATCTTATATGGAATGGCGCGTAAGGCCCGGATTTGCGTCAACCATCCGCTGCGGCCCCCCGACACACGTGGAATAAGAAGCAAAATTAGATGATGGAAAAGTGGAAAGGACCGGATGGTTAAAAAGACACGTGAATTATAAGCAGCGCGAAATTCGCATTGCTTAGGGGGTGGGGCGGGGGCAGAAGGAGCCATTTGAAAATGATTTGAAAATAAGAAAAATATAAAAAGTAGGACGACTCAAAAGTAAGGCGAAATGAATGCAATCTAGCGATTAACATAAAATAAATCATGTGATATTTTAAAACATAGCTAAAGGAATTAAGTGTGTGTATGTGTGAGGGGGAGAGAGAGAGATGAGTGCCACGACGCAAGGAGCTAGGAGTGTTTGGTGCCAAAAATAGGATGGAAAGGTGACACCTCGGCGGCGCGCTCTTCCTCCTCATTCCTCTGCCACCTCACGGAAGTCATGTGAGCGCGACGAGTCTGGCCTCCCGGGCTCCATGTGTTCATGCACAGCGCCGCGAATACACGCACACACTTACCTACAAACGGGTAAGTGGTACCTAGAGCTGTGTGCGCGCGCACGTGGAAATGTGAGGGGAAAATTGTGGGAGAGTTCAACAGCCTCTGTTGGTGCGGCGGTGGATTGCAAGCATGGCAGCTTTGTAACTCAGATGGAAGGACGCCCGCTTTCCTCCACATACCCACTCAGCGCTATGCCCTGGCAGCTTTGGATTACTATCTGTACCCTGACGCACGCTCCCACGCACGCTGTCACTCCCCCTTGTACACTCACGCATACACTTACATGTATTTACCCCATAGATATTTCTACATGTGCTTTTTTTATGGATTGGATCTCTGTTTCTCCTTTTCCTCCATTCTATCACTATCGAGAGGGGGAGAGGGTAGAGAGAGTAAAAAAGAGAGGGAAGAGGGGAATAGAGAAATAGGGAGTTGAAAGGAGAGAGTGTTCTAGAGGAATAAAGTGTATGTGTGTGTGGTAGAGAGGCAGATAGAGAAGGGGAGGGGTATAGAGAGAGATTTGACAAGAAAACCACCTCCGCTTCACAATACTTTTCACTCTCTCCTCTCTACCCCCATGTCTGCCCCAAAGAGAGGTCACACATACTCTCCCAAGCAGCACATTCACACGACGTTTGCCACCGCTCCAGCCTACAGTAACACAAACGTAACACGGAAAACCTAGCCAAGATGCAACCATAACACCGAAAACACACAACACCTGATACAAAACTTCCCAACCTTCGACTCCCTCTACAAAGAGAGAACGTTTCGTCAGTCATAGAATTCGTGGTCTGGTCTGAGGTTCGAGTCCTTGCCGGGGTGACGTTTTTTTTTCTCGTGGATTTTCTCAGGGGCGTCTCCTGTAAGATCTGTTCTCCTGTTCCTGTGTAACCTTTGGTACACAACTCCTTTAACTTTAAAGGCGTGGACGTTGTAGATGCTTGCTAGTTTTCACCCTAATCACAACTGGCCGATATATTTCGGTCGTACATGAAAAGGAATGTGTTCACCTTCCAAACTCGTGTGTGTGTGTGTATATATATATATATATATATATATATATATATATATATATATATATATATATATATATATATATATATATATATATATATATATATATCACCTGCTTTCTTTCTCTAAATATACCGATCTTTTGGCACTTAAGCGAATTAAAAGCGAGTTTTATTTTGAATGATTAAATTGTTTTTGCATTGTGGCTGAGCCAAGGTGTTGGCGTGAGGCACGCGGGCGGATGCTTGTTGGCACCATCTGTTTCTCATCCCGTTTTTTCGTCGCCTCCCTCCTGGATTTCACTGCTCCTGCCTATTGACTGAACCACAGACCTTCGATTCACTTTAAAAAAACACATGGCAAATGTTTGTTATTTTCCTCTGAAATAGAAGCGCAATAGCAAAGAGGCTGCCGCGCGCAAAAAAAGTTTGTAAAGAAATATCTGTATATAAAATGGTGACGCTAGGGGAAGGGTCAGGGACATGGGTATATAATCACAGATTCTCCAGCAGGTATTGGTGCCTGGAGGGACCACAAGCCTTAAGATACCAGCCACAGCATCGTTGTCCATGCTACTACATCTGACATCCCCTTGCGGGTGCGAAAAATTTAAAAAATGAGGGAGGGGCAATAAGATAAAATGGTGAAGAATGCCGGTTTGTTACCCCCTTCAATCGGAAGCAAAGAGGGTTACGCCCGCCTTCCCTCTGCGTCCTAAACCAGGAATGAGCGATCGAAGTCTGGTCGGTGGGTCATCAACCTGAAAAAGTGTAAAATGGACATTTTTCGAAGGAATAAAGCTCTGGTAGAGTCGAACTAGTTTGAGACTTATGGGGACTGCGGTCGAGAGGGTCTTATTCGAAATATCGAACCATCCCCTTGCGAGGGCGTGGGGAGGGTACCTCGGGGAATATGTCTATCGGACGCGATGCCACATAATGGCGTTGTAGATATCCTGTGCCTTGTTCGCCTATCCTCGAGGAATCTAATTTGCGATGTGGGGGTTTGGTTAAATGGGCTCCATCCCCTCTCGGTTCCAAACATTTCCCCCTCCCTTAATTAACTTCACCAATTTAACAACTTCATGATTTTTTGCCCTTCCCTTTTTTTAAAATTATATTACCTCTTGATAAATCTTGTTTGTACTCGTCGAAAAAATATGTTTCTAAAATCGTTTTATAGCCGAGTTTTCAAATGTGTCAAAACCGAAGGCCAAAAACGGTTTTGCCATTCGGAGAGTGAAAATAACATTGGATCATTTGTCATTCTCAAACCCGCAAAAGATATGTTGCAATAAAGCAGTCCATAGACGATGGCAAGTTGCCATGGCTCTCTTTCAAATCTTATTCTGAGGGCCATATACCAAACCTGGCTCCCATCTTAACATTATGTTAATAATAATGATAATATAATTATGATGATATGAATGATGATAATATTATGATAATGACGATGATAATTATGATAGTGATGATTACCGTAAAATCATAATAATAATGATGATGGCAGTGCCTCCAATAGCAAAGGGAGTGAAATGAAGAGCATAAAATGCTGAAGAAATTTTAATGTAAACAATAAATTTAAGTACTTTGAAGATATCTTGAAAAGTTTGAAGAATCTGGACTTTTTGTCCTTGTAATGATGGCCAATAAAGCAACAGCGGTAGAATTGGAACAAGTTTTCAGCTTGTTTTATTAAAGAAAGTTTAACACCCTCTTTCACTCTTTATTGGGTCTATACAGGCGCGGAAAGGATAGAGAGAGAGATTGAAAAGAGATTAAAGACGACCTGAGAGAGCACTTGTTTTTTCATCGAGCACTTGGGGGCGGGAGGGCACGCCGCTCCTCCAGGTTTCAGTTGTAGCAAGAGTTTTCAGCGGTTTGTTTAGAATGACAAATAAGACTAATTCTGTTTTTTGAAATTTCATTTCAAAATAAAAATATATTTTTAAGATTTCTCTTAAAAACACGAATACTTCAGTTTGGTTTTTAAAACAAATAAAGGTAAATTTATTTTTACCATTGTGAAATGTACCTTGGAAGTATTTTTAAATATAATATGACCAGGCAATGGCTTCGCTACTAAGATTAAAATTTAAAATCTAAAAAAAAGAAGCCATGGTTAAAAATTCACAAAATGTCGATACTTATATTTATTTCTGAACTTCACCATTTTGTTTTTTGATATTATAAAAGAATTATTAGAAATAATTTTGATAAAAAACACAAGTCATTTGACCACTAAGGAAAAAAACATTTATTAATTTTTCCCCCCCTCTTCAAAAATCCCGTTATACAATTATAGAGTTAGTGATGATGAATACTGTAATATACATATACAGAAGAACTTTACAATAGCGAATAGCGTGAATTGATTTAAAGATATAAAAAAAAACACTTTAGTAGAATTAATTTATTACATTGCAGGACTAGTTTCGGTATTACTACCATCTTGAATTTAAAAACTTTGAAGTCATTTAAATTTAATAAACTTATTCAAAATTCTCTCGTAACAAATCTTGCTTCGAAAATCGTCTCATTTTTTTTTTACCTGCGGCGGGGAATTGCTCTTGCGTCTGATGACTTTTCCATCATTTCTATCAAAATGGAGATGACTGACTGTTGAGAAGTAATTGATCACTGTGTTTGCTTGTTATTTGTTCGAGGGCGTGGTGTCTTTTTGTGTGGTGGCAACGTGTGATTGTGTACCGTTGGTGTTGGATGGTGTGATACTGTTGTTTTGTAAGGTTTGTTTTATGGTCCTGTTTGGATATAATTATTCCAGGTTGGTGTTTTTTTGTTCGGCTATTTTGTTTGTTTGTGTGTTTAATGCTTGTATTTGGTGTTTTGTATCTTTAAAGTGAGGTGTTGTATGATGTTGTATTGTCTCACTGTCTGATGACGTCTTTGATTTCAGGGGTAAAGTTGTCGTTGTATGATTGTGTTGCTTATGGTAATGCCTATTGTTTGCATTGTGTATAATTGTGTTGAAACTGCAGACAGATGTGCTGATCTTAATGATTGTATTTGGTGTTGTTTTGTTTAATTTGTGAAAGCCTTCCAGTTGGCTCTTTTGTAATTAGTGTATATAATGCTGTGGCCAGATGGGAGATAATCGATGACCTTTCTGAAGATCATGAAACAGCATAAACGCGAAGTCGGGTTCTGCTAAAATACATGCACATGTTCCGTGCGGTGGTAGGCGATGTTACAATATTCGTTCACTGGGGTCAACAAGATAATGCGACTTCACACACCGACTTTGCATTCAGGATATGGTTAAAGGTTCGTCGGTTTCCTGAGAAATTATATTGCATCGATCCATGGTCAACTAGGTCACCACAATTATATCCTGTACCATTTTCATTTCTTGTTCTGCGGATTTGTCAAAGAATGACATCCGAGCTGAGTCATCTATCGTCGCGCTGAAGGAAGTTGTTCGAGAAACCATCGCTTCTTTGAACGCTACCTTGGAAAAATCTCATTGAAAATCTTTCCTTATCACTTTGTTTCAAATACTTCCTATTTCTTTTTTTTACCTTTAAAGGATACTAATATATGCCACCCTTTTAGTGGTCGCACTATATAATTGACTTTTCGAGAAAAATTATATGGGACTTAAAATAAATTGCCTAGATTGGCCGCGGGCATAGTCTTAGCCATTTGGGATCTCTAACGTTGCCTCATTCAAATGGTTTACTTAGTACAAATTAATTGTTCTTCCCCGGGGCAATATATACTCCTAGTTTTGAAGTTGTTTGGCTAACTTTTAAAAAACTTAAAAGCTTCATTTACTTGCCATCTACCGAATCATATTCCAAAACCTTCGTAACAAACCAGTGAACATCACCAAAGGAACCTTCCACCGGAGCCTAGTAGTAGGCTGTGTTGTGTACGGCGACTTATGCCCAAGCAGGCAGTCGCGAGATGTGCTCCCTCAAAAAAAAAGTCCACCCTTTGGAGCGGAGGCAGGTTCAGAATTGCGCGCGCACCCTAAAGCTCCCACTATTTTAGCTATGTATTTTCCACACACATCATAACTTCGCAGCTCTCTCTACAAGCCTCTTTTAAAAATACTTTTTGGCGGAGATGCCCCCATTGATTTTTTTTAATAAGAAATTATCTCTGTGGTTAAATATTCCCCCTTTTAATTGATCTCACGATGTCTTCGGGAATCTAATGTCATGATTGATTAATCTCCCGTACTGACTACAAGCTGTCAAGGTCGATTAGCCTAATTCGAACAATTTATTACTCTTTAATTCCATCGCCCTTTCGTAGCCTAACTTCGCCATCTGTGCCATGTACGACGTCTATCTCAGTGCGACCCCGCAATCCGACTCACGATCACTAATGGGAAATCTCCAACAGAAGTCTCCCACCCACGCAGGTCCGGGACCTCCGTAACCACGATCTCGCTCTCTGGAATCCCTGTTCGTGTCTCTATTGTCCCCGGGAGGAAGTCCCGCAGCTTATTTTTGAGTGTTGGCTGCGCTCTCCGTACGAATCTATTCCTGGCAGTGGCTTCCAATGAGCCATCTCGAATTCAAAGGTCACGAGCTTTGCCTTTTCAGCTTTGACGCTTGTCCCTTGCACTCGGGACAGTTCGTGCACACAGAATTGTGGACTATTTCACTTCTTGGAGGAGGTTAGCCTCACATTTTGACTAGTGTTGGTCGTATTCTCTCGCGTCGCGTGGGAGGAGAAGCACGCCCCGAACCTGGGGCGTGCTTCCTCCTCCTTGCTTTTTGGCTTCTTGTTTTGTGTTTGTTTTTTTTCTACTTTGTTTTTAATCTAGGCTTTTTTTTTAATAGGCTGCGAAGTGATTGCGGGGAGTTGTGCCCTTGGAGACAGGCGCCAGATCGGCGTTATGGAAAAACAAAAATCAGCTTTAATCATTCTCCTGTCCTCCGTCCCCCCCTCCCCCTTAATCTTTTAGTCATGTGTACCCTCGTGGGATTACACTGGTTTCCACTTGAATAATCGAAACAGTCTTAATTAATATGCGCCCTCTAACGGGACCAAGAGTACAATGGGGAAGCTTAACAAGTTACTATTGCGACCGAGTACTCACTCGATCGAGACTTGAGTTCTCCTACGGCTATTTTATTATTATTATTATTATTATTATCGTTAAAATTATTATTATTATTATTATTTCATTAATACTCGCATTTGATGTCCATTTCATCCTTGATTTAAATTTCCGCTTGCTTGTTTTATATGTTTGTTTCTTACTTACATTTTATTTTCTTTATTGAGACGTTTACGAATAACAAGTTAAGGAAGACTTAAGATTGGCGCTGTTGCTCATTTTGATCCTTCTCCGTTCTTTTGCAGCTTTCGCCTCGATGGCGCCGGCGGCCGTGAGGATTTATTCGCACCTGAACGGCCCCGCAAGTCCGTACAGGTAAGTGTCAATTACCCAGGCGCCCCCCCCCCCCACACCGCCCTCCCCCACGAAGCCCATTGTGCCGTGTCCCGAAAGGAAAGTTGGATGGTTTCTACTACCAAGGACCCGCAGGGAGGTATCCCTGTATGGCATGTTGCACCTGGTACTTGGAGGGGCTGCACACATCTTCCCAGCCTGAGTGCGAATTAGGGAGGCCCCGTGACTGGGTTGATGGGGCTCTTGCCCCCACTTAGCAATACTTTACCTTTATTAGTAGTAGTATTTATTATTAACATTAGTATTACTAGGCCTACGGGTGCGGTGGCTTCCCCCTGGCCCCCTTCTTTGGGCGTACCCTCGGGCGACTCCATATCCTTACCAGTGGCAGTCCCTTCCAAGAGCGGCCCAAAATTGCCCCTCCTGTGGAAGCGGCTAGATAAGGCTGCAAGGCAGGGCTCGTCTCGGTCCGTGCCCACTAACGCCCTGCAGACTCGGGGTTGGCAAAACCCTTAAAATTTTGAAAAAGACCCGCCCCCCCAAAAAACCATGTGTTTTTATTCTGGGGGGTTTAAAATCTCGGTTAAAAAAACAAAAAAAAAACTACCAGCATTAGAATGACGTAGAAAAAGAATAGCTATCTCTATTTTGATATTATAATAATAATAATAATAATAATAATTAATTAGTTTAATAATTATATTATAGTAAGAAAAAATCACAGTAACAGATCACTGATCGAGAATTGTGGGTACCCATAATCGCCATAACCTGTAGAAGGAGAGATGAATTATAATGAGTCAGTATCAGACAAATGACCTTAATGTGATACATATTTCTTTTAAATTATAAACATAAATATGCATTTTGAAAAAAATAATAATAAGTAGCGTTTATTTCTTGAAAAAAAACGTGTAACTTTTAAAAAAGTGAAAAAAAAGTTTTCCAAATTTCACTTGTTTTTTTTATTTGCAACCATGCTTGCAGTCCTGCAATTTTAGCCTGTAGGAGTAGAAAAATAGTCCTCGATTGGGATCATTGATGCCTTGGGGAGGATTGCCGCCTCATGGAGGCCCCGCCCTAAGATGAACATAGTGCCGGAGGCGCCCCATTGGAATGAACGGGCTCGGTGCCTAACACCGAATCTACATCCGCTCCTTTGCAAGCTTCTTTTAGCGTGGCTCGGGCCCCCGAGTAATCACAAAGAGAGAGGGGAGGGATCTCTTTCCCGGTTGGTGCCCAATCAACAGCCAAGACCCCCATCTCGAAGAAGGATCTTGCTGAGGCTGGTCCATCGGACCTAGGGGCTCCGTATGGCGGCTAATAGAAGTAGGTTCATTCCTCACCCTCTTCTCCCCAAAAGAAAAAGAACAGAAAAATATTATTATACGTTCCTCACCCTCCGTGGGGATGGACGGGCCCGCTGCTGTTTCAGTAAGCGACCAGGCCAATATCAGCGCGTCCTGTCCTGAGGCGCCTTCCGTGGGGAATACAGACAAAGACCTAAGTCATAAGTGTGGTGAGCGGAGCCTCGATTACGCTGGGCTCCTCATTGCGATACTACCTGACGTTTTCCATCCAGCTGGCTTTTAACACTTTCTGGTTATTCGCTCTACTGATGGCAGCATGTTGGCCAAGGGAAACATGATCCCTCAGAAGAGATCATTAGCTAGTTTGATTAGTAGAGAGCCGAAGGTGATCTGTTTATCGGACGGGAGCCTTCTGGCGAATGCTTCGGATTCCTTCGAGGCGGCCATGATTAGTGCCATTCGGACAGTTAATGCTTCGCCTCACTCTTCGATGAACTTTTTGAAATGAGGAGTTTATGCTGGAGAACTCGTGGGCACATGAAAGACATCATCTTAGAGCTGGCCGCCCACGGGGCGATTAAGGTAAACGTGTGATGAGAAAACAAGGACGGGCTTCGAGACCCTGTCGCTACGCTCTTCATCACGTTCAACCTTGCCAGGCTCCCTGTGTCGGTGCGTGCCGGTTGGTCTCGCTACCGCGTGAAGGCATTCCTGCCCTGCCGTGGAAGTGCTACTACTGCCTCCGTTTCGGCCATATGAATCTGATGTAGACGGGCAAAGTCAAGTTTAACCCAAGTCTGTGCAAGTTGTACTAAGGCTGTACACGGAAAGTCTCTATCGTGTGTGTGCAAGTGTGTCATTTGCGGAGATCCACATCCCGCTTCTTCCAAGCAGTGTGGTGCGTCGTTCCTGGAGAAAGTAATCCTTGTCATTTAGGCTGCGGATCGTTTCTCATTTCGCGAGGCTAAGGATTTGTTCCTGTGACATGTCTCGTTCTTCTCATTACTTTAAATACCTCCTTTCAAGCAGTAGCAGTGGAACTTTACCTGGATAGGATGTATACTGTTATTTCTGCATACATTCCACCGTCAGCTGATTTCGACGCAGGGGATTTCTGCCGTATCGCTGCACGGTTGCCGAGGTCCTTTACCGCTCGGGAATTTAAACGGTAGTACCCCCTTTGTGGGGATTACTCGATCAATCCCAGGAGACAGGTCCTTGCCGACCTGATAGACGAGCTGGAAATGGGTGTCGTAAATGTGAATGAGTTTATGCATCACTGCCCAACCCTTCCGTGATGGTCAGACGAGTGTGAGGCTGCCTTCAAACAGAAGCGTTATGCCTGCATGCGCTATAAACGAGGCCCGAACTATTTCACTGCCGTTTAATTTCGTCGAGCTAGGGATAGGTTCCGGTATCTGTTGAAGCACGCCGACCGCTCTTACTCTTGGGCATATGTCTCTTCACTTTACGGGAAGACCTCTTTAGCATAGGTATGGGAGCGAGTAAAAAGGATTCTGGCCAGGTTCTCTCAGGGAAGTTCAGCAGGAGAATGGGACTGTAATCTCTGACCCGCTTCGTGTCTGAGTCGTTCGCTACTGCTTTCTCTGCACTCTACCCGGGATGCTGCTCCGCCAGCATTCAATGCACGTCGTCATTTTCCTGAAGACCGCTGACTTGACTTTACCTCCAGAGGTGGAGAACCCTTCAACGACAGGTTTACATTGAGTGAGTTGCGTTCCGCTCTCGCTTAGTGCGCGGACACCGCCCCTAGTCCTAACGATGTCCCGTATGCCATGTTTCGATACCTAGTTGAGCGAGGCATGGCTTTTCTCTTATATTTTTCAACACTTTCTGGACAGAAGCTAGACTCCCAGACTCTTGGCGAATCGCTAGTGTGCTCGCTTTTCGCAAACCGGGAAGAGATCACTACACCGGTCGGTTTCCGCCCAATCTCTCTAAACTCCCGTGTATGGAAGTCGTTGGATAAATTGTTACATGTTAAAGTAGCTTTTTTACCTGGACAGCGGAGTCCACCTGTCTTCCGCCGCAGAGTGCGGCTTCCGCAAGTTCTACTCCGCCAGATGCTCTGCTCCCACTCGAAATTGCCGTCTGCAATGGGGCCAGGGAACCAGGGGCTCCTCCCAATATTTATTTCTGAGCTTTTGCGAGATCGTCGATTCCGCGTACGGGTAGCGGGAACCTAATCTGGCCTAATTGAGGGGGCAAGAGGATGTAACACAGGAAATTGTCCTGTGTCATATGATTTTCCCTGAGCATCAAATGTATCACCTCGGTGCTGCCGTAAGATTTTCTCGTTACGCTCAACGTAGACCTTTCGATCTATTCTGGTGCGTCCAAGACGCCAAATATGGAGCATCGACTCCGACAGGCATTGGACAGCATATCTCTCCATGCCGAAGCGCACATGTTTCCGTTTCTCTTGGCCAATACTAAGGTGATAACTTCTGCTCTCATCCATGGCTCCACCATACCCTAACTTGTTCCTAAACGGGGTTCTACAGGAAGTGGTAGAGTCGCACCGTTTCCTTGATCTTGTTATCGACCGACGCGTCACCTGGGAGGCTATATTTCAAGCTTCAGTGTATCATGTACCCGCGCTATGGATTCATTATTGGTTCCATGAAGTACAGGACATGGTGATAATAAGGCTACTGCCTTGCTTTTCTATCGATCCTTTGTTGTTCGTAGCTTGATTACCGATGTAAATTTTATGCATCCGCAGCCGAGCGTGTATTGCGGAAGGTAGACTCTCCACCACACCAATCTCCGCCTGGCGACCGGTGCCTTCCCTACATCCCCAATTGAGAGCATACTCGTCGATGCTGGGGGTATGCCACTCACTCTGTGCCTGTTCGCGCGAGCCCGGTGCCTCCCTCAATCGCCAACGGCTCTCACTGCATCCGAAGCCGATCTCGAGGGTGCCTCTCCCGCCGAGACACGCCACTCATACCCTAAGCTCTTTGGGTTTAGCGCTAGGAAACTCCTTCGAGAGCTCGGTGTAGGTCTCGGCCCTCTGATTATGCCCAGGACGTCACCCTGGAGGGTACTACCTTGACTTTTTGTTGCCACGCCTCTTTCAAAAGCCTCTAGAGCGTCGGGAATATTGCGTTCAGCCTTTTTAGAGCACACTTTGTGTCACGATGGATTCGTTTGAGTGTGGATAACGTGCCGTTCCAGGTTCGGATATCGGATTGTGATCGTTAGCGACTCTCAATGCGCCTTGAGTACTCTTAGGATATTGGAATCTCCACACCCCATGGTTCGCGGTATCTGGGACGCCACGGTTGCCACGAGCCGGTGCATTTCGAGATTATCTTCTGCTGGCTTGCTGGACATATGGGAATTATGGGGAATGCACTCATCGTTGAAGGGGCTAAAGAGTCCGCGAGGACTGAGCGACCAGGCCAGCGTTTCGCTCTTCACACCGACTAGACTATAAGTCAGCAATCTGTGCAACGCTCCGGGTTGCTTAGCAAAAAAAAAAAAATGTGCTTAAGTTATGGAAAACAGAACCTTTACACAACATATTACTCTTACATTACCATGATATTTTCTTGTATGTAGTACCAATCTTAAAACAACTTGATATAAATTTAATATTTAAATACAATTATACATTAAAAAATGTTGATAAACACAGCCCAAGGAACGATAATAATGTTAGTATATAGTATACCTTGTTTGGATTGTAATTTATTCTATGTAGGTCAAACTTCTAAAAATATCTCTGTAATAATTAAGCAACATCAAAATGCAGTATCTAAGGGATATACAAATAATGTTTGGCCGTCCACAGGCTTAAGATGGGTCACCAGATTAACTGGTCAAAAGCAGATACCATAATGCATATAAATGATTTTATTAGCAGAAATATCTTTGAATCGTTCCTAATCTCCAGCATAAAGGAAAGAAATGTAGATATTAGCCCCGGTTTGTTTTCTTTAGATCCAGTCTTATCGTTATTCCTCGAATCAAACTTATCAGAGGTCATAAAAAATCTGACCTTATCAGAGGGAAAACATTGCTTTGTATAAATACGGTGTCTCTCTATTTTATAAGCCATTGTGTGTTTTAAAATGTTAAGATAACGAAAGTACTAGCTAGCTTCACTCAATCTTTCTTTTTCCCTACGGGGTATAACCAAATTAATATATATATATATATATATATATATATATATATATATATATATATATATATATATATATATATATAATCTCGTGGAGGGGGGATGGTTCATTTGTTCTCTTTCTTACTTTTTCCCGTCTGTTTCCCCCTAAGGCAGAGATGGGCAAACAAAAATTTTAGTAGCGGGCCACATTAAAGCTTACGTGTAAAGCATTGTGGGCGGAACTTAAAATCAGTTAGATGTAAATTTTGAATACATATAAGTTAATTGCAATTACCTTTGTGCATTTATTTTCATATACTACATAGTCATAGATATAGCTACACATTAATAACTAAGGGTCGTTTTCATAGTTTAGCTTCCCTTATAAACTCTTTCCAGACTTATATCAGAGTGAGGACCTAACAGTTTAACGTGGAATCCGAACCACGATTTACAAGTCTACATCATATGATTATTACCCAGGACCCAGGCGTCTCACATCTAAGTATTAATCACAGTAAACGAGCGAAAGAAAGCGTGTATATAATAAGGGTAATGAGAATAGGTATTTATAAATTATCATATTTTTTAAGAACATTTTATCTACGAATGAAATTTATTTGAAAATGACTGATTTATGAATCTAGCAATTACATAAAAAATAATGAGATGGATAGGTACGTTTTGGGGCATTAACGAGTCTATCGAAGTCAGGAGTCAGCTCAGACGTTGAAATTGTTAATATTGCACTCAATATGAAAAAGCGCTCGGAATCGTTTTTCACTTTTCCTTTGTGGGTGTATCTTCATTGCACTGAGATTTGGGCACGAAATGTTCGATAATTAAGTTTCAATATTTTGTCAAATTCTATGTATGTATAGTGAAACGCGGGCCGCAGTTTGCTCACCTCTGCCTGCCTTAAGGGTTGTTTCCCATCGTTTCGTACAAGGGGAAATCCAAGTCTTGAGAAAATGCTGGATATTTTTGAATAACCGTCAAATAGATTTCCCGCGCCTCGGCCAAAATGACCATCCATCGGAGAGTTCCAATCGCTTCTGTGCCGCTGCGGGAGACACGCTTGAGACAGGCCTATTAGGCCGACGTCTTTCCCTCAACGCAAAAATCAACTACCCCGTAGCAAAATAATAGAAAGCAAGTTGTTTATTATTGTTAGGTTGGTTTTTTTTTCGTCCTTTTGTTTGTTTTCCTTTTCTTGCCCCGTTGCACTTTTAGCTAAACACCGGATTAAGGCCCTGCGATGACTTCCTTAATAATAATCAATAGCAGGCGAGTGCACATGTGTGTGCGTGCGTCCCGCACTCTTCTCTTAACTCTAGCGAATTTTTAATAGAGCTTAATCACCGACTTGCAGACCCCCCCCCCCCACACACACACACACCATCAGGCCGGAGTGCTCAAAAGTGCCCTGGAGACCGATCAACAGGACTGAAGATCGACTTTAGGTGCGTGAAGTGCGCGTTTGACCCTGTGTCGCACGCAATGCATAATTAATTGCGAGCTGGAAAGTTAAGTTAATCTTGTAATGACGCCTGCGCGATCGCACACTCGGACAGGGTGTTGCAAGATGTTAATTTGGAGACGTTTGAAAGTGTCTCGATGGCGGTTACCGATCGGGGAACCCTTTTTCGTCGCGTGCGCGCGGCTCTATAAATTACTAGGTCGGTCGGATGGTTACCGCTTTACTTTTCAAGGAGATATTTAGCAATAACATCGTAACTATTCGGCCGATTCTAACGAAATTTGAAACCCTTATGCTGTTTTAAATTCTCTTTCGAATGATATAATTGCCAAGGTCCTCCCAAGATAAGCCCCGGAATTATTAAAATAAAACAAACTATGGGTCGGATTCCCCTACTTGTTGAAAGATTTGAAGGTTGTAAAGTCATTAGTCAGAATAATTGAGAGCACGCGACTTAGGTTTGTTGACCTTTTTCCGATTTCAAATTGAGTATTCGGCATTAGACGACCTCTTGCGAGCGCACGGCGCTATCTTTGATTTTCACGTTTCAGTTAACGGCTGCTCACATGCAGAATGTTCTTTTTATTTGTATCTTTCCCTTTATTCTCTTTCCTTTTTCGCTTCTCGCTATCTTCTACCTCCCATTCTTTCAATCTTGTCACTCTTTTTTCCGCAAGGCGATGTCCGGTGAGACCTGGAGATTCGTGCCCCCACTCCGGCCCCTAATACTTGCAGAAAGATCTGCAGCTATATATTTTCCACACATTTTCACTTTCTCTACGTTGGCTTCGTTGCTATTACGCTTTAAATCGTTTTTACCTGCGGAAGGAGGTCGAGATTGTCTTTTGCTGGGTCCCTGGATATGTAGAAATGAGGGCGCCACCAGTCTGTGAGGACTCCGCGACCCAACCATAATTTAGCTTGGCAAAAAAGATGGGAGACGGCGAGAGGGAACTTAAAATTAGGGGCCATCGCGCGGCGACTGTTCCGTTAGACCGACCCACCCAATGACTGGGTGGCATCTGTTCTCTTGTTATCGTCTTCGAATTGGCCGCACTCGCGCCATCTGATAGAGCGCTCCCCTTAAACCTGACTGCGACACCTGCTTGGTCCCCGAGACTGTTCGGAGCATTTTTGCCGAATCTCCTCGTCTGGGGATCTTCGTGCACGAGCGGGGTCGCTACCCCTTGTTCTTGATCTCAGGACGAGTTCGTACACACCCAATTGTGGACTGGTCTAGTTTTAAAGGGGGCAGGCCCCTTTGTATATAGCTTTTCAGGCGTTAGGTGCATAGTACAACTCCGGAGGGGAGGGGGCTTCCCTCCCGACGCCGGAACGTTATCGCTGGTCTGGAGAGCCGCGTACCGAGTAGTGTCGCTCCTGCGAGTGAAAAACGCCATGGCGGTAATGAGCGGGGCTGTCGTAGTCCCCGTCCAATTATTCTTGTATTAGCGTTGATTCGCACCAACATCACCTGGAGGTAAACGTTTGTTTTTTGCTATCCCTTTTTCTTCGTGTTTGTCCTCTCTGTGTGTACCCTCATATTTCGGCTCAACATTGGTTTATTGCAGTACCCAACGCCTTCGATCCATCTCTCCCTGTTCTTTCTCCAAAGAGCAACTTGAATCTGTTCCCTCTTATCGATAACTTGGTGTCTGTCCGCAAGAGTTGTCTTTCTTTATGGAAATTAGCGCACACAATTTGCTAATTTAAGGTTACATTAGGGTTTAGACCTGGAAGTAGTTTAATTAGGTGAGATCTTACAACGCTTTTCTGATTGGATTTTACCACTTATTCCCACGATATGATGCCTAACTCATATATTAGACCTACAGATTAACGTGAGATCCGAACTACTGATCAGTGTAACATATGGCACCGCCGCCAGGTTAATTCAGCTCAAGTTGGCTCCCATCCGACAACACACCTTTCCATTTTGGTCCAACTTCGCTCATATGGCAAGCAATGTTTGGAAACAAAGTTATCGCACTATTTGTATTTTTATTCACTGATTTACAACGAAATAATACAACAAAAGAAACATATTAATGAACAATGTAATCACCGTTATTTTCGAGCACCTGCTTCCAACGACGGGATAGATCATGGACGCTTTTGTTGTAAAATTCAACTGGTTTGTTATCAAAGAAGTCTCCAACTGCAGTCTTCAGTTCGTCATCATTTGCCAACGTTTCGCCATTCAACAAGTTATGCAGTGTCCGGAATGATGGTGGTCTGCTGGCGAGTACGGTGGGTGAGGGAGAACTTCCGGCCCCAGCTCCAGGGGGTTTTCACGGGTATGAATTGCAACGTGTGGTCGGGTGTTATCATGACGAAACTTGACATCAGTCATTTCTGGTCGTTTCTGCGCAATTGCATCTGCCACCTGAGCAATTGTTGACTGTAAAATTGAAAGTTGATAGACAAATTGCGTTCCAACATTCAACAGTAAATCTCTCCCTTCACGTCCCACCAGATATAAACCATAAGCTTCTTTTGATGTCGGTCGCTTGAAAGTGCATAGTGACCTAGTCTACCTAGGCCTCTACATATTAACTAGTCGTACACCCTGTATATATGCCAGGAAAAAATATATATATATATATATATATATATATATATATATATATATATATATATATATATATATATATATATATCCATTAAACCACATTGAAAGAGAAAACGGAATAATTTTTCCTTGCAGTAATATTTTTATTACCTTTTTTCGAAAAATCCGTGCAGGGAAGCGATTCGAACCAGGCACACTGAGGCAGCGAGCACCGCTTTGATCACAGTTCAAAGTATGCGGTGCTCACTGCCTCAGTGTGCCTGGTTCGAATCGCTTCCCTGCACGGATTTTTCGAAAAAAGGTAATAAAAATATTACTGCAAGGAAAAATTATTCCGTTTTCTCTTTCAATGTGGTTTAATGGATTCATTTTCATCATTCTCTCGTGCTACTTTGATATATATATATATATATATATATATATATATATATATATATATATATATATATATATATATATATATATATATATATATACAGGGTGGTGCAAAAGTCTGGACCCATAGGCAATTTACTATATTACAATTTACAGTACAGTTTACAATAAGTGTTCGAACTGAAATCCACCTTCTTCCAAACACTTTCTCACTCGTGAGACGCATGATCTTTGCTCATTTCTAAGCAAGGAGTTATTCCCTTTTATAGTTTATAGTTTTTTGTGTGATGTTATCTTTTAGTGCTTGTTTTTTTCTTGGTTTGCTAGCATAAACCACTCATTTAAGATATCCCCATAAGAAAAAATCCAAAGGACTCAAATCCAGAGATTTTGGTACTTGTCCTTAAAAATATCTGCGACTGAACGCGAGCTGTCGCCGTCCTTCGCATACAAAAGCACAAGTTCTCCTCTTTCTGGAATTGTTAGCTTTTCTGTCATGGATATCAATCTGAAAGATAATAAATAAAATTATAAATGATAATTAAATTATCAAAATTATGTTAAAAAAAATCTATAAATTGCCTGTAGGTCCAAACTTTTGCACCACCCTGTATATATATATATATATATATATATATATATATATATATATATATGGAGGCATTTATGTATATTAAAGTTAGGGAAGTGTATTCATTTATTTAGCGAGTGTAGTAGTTCACGTTTTCTGGGCGGTTTAGTTCAATTATGGGTGTCACGCGCTAATCCAATATTCATCTCTTCGTGCGACGAACCTCTCCTGGAGCGTATCGAAGGATCAAGCCCTCTCGTGAGTACCGGGGTGCTAGAGCGAAGGGGACGACGAGGCGATAGTATGCATGTAGGTTTTTATGATGCATGCCATCAAGGAGAGGCACTGGAAGGGTCAAGTGTGTGGTGGTGTTCGAGAGCCAAAGGATCGTCTGGGTTTGCCTGCTGCCCCTTGTATTAATTAGATTACCTAAGTTCTAAATTCGTAATATTCGTTTCAATTTGTCCTTTATTTTTAGGGAGTGGGTTCTGTTTTTTAATTCAGTGTATAATTCAATAATTTAGATGTGGAGGCTCTGTTAGAGAGGACAGTCTATTCGAAATTTTATGCGTAAAGGGGTTTGAAATGGGTTATCTACTCCATTGAATGAAAATTGCAAATACATAAAATTCATCATCAAAGGAAATCTTAGCTTGCATCGTGTTCCCTCCCCTGTACTTATTTTTTGTCTTTTTTTCCATACAAAACATCTTTAAGACATTTTAAGTTCACTTACTCAATAGGGGTATTAAATATTGTTTTAAAAGATCTTTAGTATATTAACTAGGATGTGTCCGTGTTCCTCATAGAAGCTATGCGTCGTTAGATGTAATTAGCATAGCTTGGCGCGACTTTAATTTTTTCAGGTGCAACTTTGCCGCCCGATCTGGTGCGACTGCGACTCTAACCTTGCCCCCTCCCCCTCCCCAGTGCGACTTGCGACCTCTTTTTCCCCGGTGCGACTCCGCTAAATTACAAAGTAAACTTTAACGCGATAAAAGAGACATGCTTTTATAAGGCAGAAAAACGCATATATACGAGTAAAACAGCCGCGGCAATTTCTTTCAAAAAAGTAGTCTTTGTTCCTGTTCAAAGTCGCGGAAAATTGGTGGTGCGACTTTATTTAGCCCGACCTTTTCAAAACGTTTGCGACTTTCGACTTTGCCACTTCGAAATTCATAGTGCGGCAAACTCGCAACTCGTTGCCGCCTCGCCCAGCTCTGGAAATTAAGGGGTCAAAAATTGTATGAATTTTCTACTTTTCTCTCAAATATTATTTTATTTTGTAATGTTCCATTTTATGTAAAAAAAAAAAAAAAAAAAGCCTTGTCATTTAAATTTTATATTAAGAGGAAAATTAATTGGAACTAGTGCTTCTGAATTAAAATTTTAATTTTGTTTTGTTTCACAATAAATTATGTAAAGATGCCACCATTTTGCAGGTGGCTTCACTTGCAGACTCCTTCTTTAGCGCTGTCCAACTTTTTAATGGCACAAATTTTTGTCTGCATTTTTGCTGTTGAGGCCTAATGAAGAGGCATTTTTTGTCATGATCATGCATCGCACACTTATTGCAAGATATACTAAATAGTCGAGATTAGGAGTAACTACCATACTCTCCTGGTATTTTTCTTTCGAATTACAACCTTTTTCAGGTCTTCAGACAATCAGATTCGCAAAGAAAGTCTTTGATAAGACTACTCGCAGAGGAACTTCAAAAGTCTGCTTCAAAGCCTATGTAAGGAGGGTTTTTTTTGAGGGGAGGAGATCTATAAAACAGATGGAAACTATTTTGTATTGGCTAACAAAAAGGTTAGGGCAATTTTGCCTCCTTTGCTTAACTAGAGGAACTTGATCTAGTGGACCTGCGGCGAAAATGGCCGATTTAGCACCTCTAGCCACGAGGTGGCGCCACCTCGTGGTCAACTTATATCATATTTGAACCCAGTGACCTCAATTACCTTTGGTAGCATTGGTTTATAGCCAGCGACTCTTTGCTGCTTCGCCGCAGGTAAAAGTTGAACTTTTAGCATTGATCCACATTCCATCCACATATTTTCTATGAGTTTGTGGCTAAGGTTTGTAATTATTAGTAAAAAAACATTAACTTTGTAATCGTCGAATCTGTCCTTCACTACAGAGGCATGTGTCCTGTTCAGAGTAAAACTGCTTACTCGTCTCACTACTGGTATGTTTTCTTTCAAAATGGACATAAATTTATTCCCTCATTATTCCATTGATTTTAACGAGTGTTTCTCTATCATTAGAAAGAGAATAACTCAACAACGTTTTGTTTCCTCCGCCGTACTTTACTCTCGGTGTTTTACGGAAGAAGCACTTCGTCAGCTTTTCGCCAAACATGTATTTTACAGTTGTCCTAATACTTATATTTATGTTTCATCGTACCACATGACTTCCAAAACGTTTCACCATGTTGAACATACTCCTTTGCAAACGCGAGATTAACGAGGATTATTGCTTATTTTTAACCAGGTAACCGTGGACGAATCTCTCTACTATCGTGTCTGAAACATTAACTCCAGCTGCATCCATACCTTGACATATTTACCTTTTAGTGGTGTGTGGGTCAACTTTAATCTTTTTTACTGTTATGAATATCAGCTGGTGATGATTTGGGCTTCCTTTTCTTGGCAACGTTTTCATTGTTGCCGTGTCTCAACGGATGTCCGTGGGATGTTTATTCGCGGCAATAATTCTCCCTATCCCAACATGTTCCTGGCGTCTCGAAATGTAATAACATGCGTGTCTTCACTATTTTCCTTGATTTTTCCATTTCTGAGATGTGGCAAACATGTAGGCTCACAAACATGATGAAAGAAGCTTCCTACACATAGAATTTGCTTTCGTAGCTTATTTTTAGAAATTCTGGATAAACAAAATCTGCTAAAATATCTAGAACGATTTATTGGACACTAGTTTTAATTTCAACTATGCGTTTGAGGAAGTTCAACTAGTGTATGTATATATATAACCATACCAATTGTGATCCATATATTTAATGAGGTTCAAGAGATACTAACGGCGGTCAGCCTATCAATCACGTATCTTATATATAAACTATTTTGTAAGTAATTTTACTATGAAATGCATACAAACTTCTAAATTGACAATACTATCGGCTGCATTTTTAACTTCTGATCTAAACTAGATGTAGTCAAGAGATTTCGACATAAACGAAACTAATCCACACTGAGACTTGTAACTCGACGAATGGGAGAACGATTGGGATAATAACTGTTACTTTTGAATTATCCTTGTACCATTTTATCAAGAATCTATTTTCAATGTGAAATTATCCATCACGAGTTAACCATTGCTTATGCCGCTTGACTGAGTAACTCGACTTTTTATTAAAATTCTCATGTTCGGTGCTTAACAACATGAATATTTAGAACTTGTTTTTTTTTTAAGAATTGCTCACACCTTGGTCATATAATAGCTTCCAAGTCCGAGGGAAAAGGAGGGGGGGGGGGCATGCTACCTCCTTGTTTGAAGCAGGCTTTCGGGCGCTGTCTGTCTTCATGGGTCAGTTGGTTGCAAAAGACTGATCGGTACGAGAGATTACGTGTCGTGCCTTGATTCGCAGTCTACATGACACCATGGCTGCGGCGAGTTAGGAAGAAGGCGGCATTTTCTTCTGCTGGGTTCTAAGACATATGGTTATTGGGAAAAGGCTGCCTTCACAGACTGAGTAACGGAACCGGCGTTTCGCTCTTCCCCGCACTAACTACATAACAGGATAAGGTCAGCCATACGGCCTAGATGACAAAGAAGATGGGAGACTGTGCGCGGGAATTTCAATTTTATTGTCATCGCGCCCCGATTATTCCCGTGCACATATCCTCTGTCTCGAGAGTATCAACTCATTTAATGTTGTCTCCGAATCAGAGACACTCGGAGGTTGAGGAACTCCACTTCTTCGAAGATTGCTTGATCACTTCTTGGTTTAATGTTGCTGTTTGGGTCGTTACCGCTTCACCTTACTGCTGGGGATGAGCTACTGCCTACCAGGTTCTGGGGTCCTAAAGTTTTAGGAGGGGCTCCTTCCAAAACTACTTTATTTATAATATATATTTTTGGCTCCGCACATTGGGGTCTGCTGGAGAGGGGCCTAATGGGATGTACTCATTCGTTTCGGTGGCCGTGCCCTCGTTGGTTGTCGATAGAAGGGCTCTAGAATGTTTAAAAATAAATAGCGCTTTAATCACTGGGTTCCGCAGAGGGTCTCGGGTTTAGCGTGGGTAACCGGGCTATATCCGATATCTGTAGGATTGCGCACCTTTAGGGGTCAACACCTACATGAGTATTTGAGGCCATATATCTTTCACACATTTTATATCATACATCTCGGCTCACAAATTTTCTCCCAAGAGATGCCCTCGTTACTTTTCGCTTTAGAATTTGGGGCTCCCAAGAGCGTTGCAATTTATTGGAATCCATTTTCTAAGCTTGACTAGTCAGTCTTGTTTTCGTTCCATGGTTTCCATCCTCTCTACCTCCTTTGCCACTCGGCTCCCTCCCGCGATGGAACCACACTTATGTAAGATACACTAATATGGGTCCAAGTAAATTGTTACATAAATTTTTCAAATTCAGATTAATCTAAATTATTATTTTTAATTTCTTTTTGATCTCAATTTGAATGGTCTTAGATGGTTTCAATCAACATACTTCTAATGCGCTCTTGTAATATTCCGTTATTGGATCGTCCAAAGAATTTTTGTAACTTCCACTTTTATCTCATTACTCCTTAACTACACTCATCTCTACATTCGTTTCTGTTTTATTTATCACACTAAAATTTCATTATGAGCCAACAATACTAATTGAAAAACGTTTTCTACCGTTTCGCACAAGTGTTTATGAATATTACCATTGGTGATAATTTCCTGTGAACAGGTGTTCCTGGAAATAATTATTGATTAACAGGTGAAAAATCTGTTTCTGCGAGAGTGCTCTGCGCGGTAAATTATATCGTTAATTTTCACCTCTTAGGATTCGTTTAGGGTTGGTTGTCATTTGACTTTTCTATTGCGAGTGGCAACTTGTCAGTCTAATTATAATACCTTATGAAGTTTCGACCAATATCCTCCCTTATTCTCGGATAATTGAAATCAGCTCAAATTGTTAGTTTATTTAGTATAATTTCTTGAATATACGATTGAATCCTATGAAATCTTCATAAAATATATTAAATGCATGCCTTTTCCATGGCGATTTCACTTACCTACTCATCATATTTTTTTTTTAAATATTTTAATAAAGGAAAATCGTTCTTATTTTGCTCGGTAGTGTAGAACAAAACCTGGCGTTTTCTTAGTAAAACCCAATGCAGTATTGACGTTCAAAATTGCTTTAAGTTGCATTGAGTTTTTAGGGCGTCAGTCGAGCTTTGGGGGTCAGCACTCTTAATCTCAAGGAATTTTCACTCCGCTCCCTCCCGTCTATATAAAATGTGGCCCTAAAATATTCGACGAGATGTTGTTTTTTTTCTGATCGAGGATAAAACAATGAAAATTCGGGGTTTCGTGATAGAAAGGGAAACAAAACTGTCATTTATTGATATTAGATGACAGAACGAGGTGGAAACAGGAAAGAAATTGTATTCATGACTCCCAGGTGAACAAAGAAAACTTTGGCTTTGTCTCCTTGTCCAAAAGAGAACCAAATTAATCCCAGGCCTTGATCGATATAAAAACAAAGAAAACTTAAGACTTGTCTCTTTGATTTAAGGCGTAAAAGGGAAATCCCTCATTTTTTCTCATACGAAGGGGAGGGGGGGAGCATGAGGAGACTCGGATATCTCTGAAAAAATAAATTCCTCGATTTCTCGTTATAAAATGATTTTAAAAATCTACCATCGCTATTTTGGTGGAAAACTAAACAAATCACACAATCATATTTTTTTGCTCAAAAGAGAAGCAAAGGAACACTGGCATTGCCTTCCTTGATCGAAGAAAAAAACACTATTCGTTGATTGAAAGAAAAACGAGGAAAACTAGCATTGCTGCAGGTTCGAAGAGAGAGACAAAAACCAGGCATTTCTTATGATCCAAATAGAAACAAAGAGGAGGAAAGGGTGGAAGCCTGACCTACTATGCGTGCCCCTTCGTGTCAATTAGTAAGACCAAAAAGAACAAGGGCGAGCTTTGAGCAACTCCCGAAAATAATGATGGCCAATTGAGCGCGTCGCACGCATTGCAAATCGGAGCAGAGTTGCCCATCCGCCATCATCGATTTATATTTCTCTGGCCTTTTCAGGGGGCTTCGGATACTAAGTTAATGTCTCCTTAGTGGTCTGGTTTCATTTGCTCTGGGTTCTCACACATAAGTTTAAACCAGGTTCAAGTAGGAGTAAAGACTAGATTTTCACTACTGGGGAAAGGGTATTCATTGAATCTGCTATTCCAGGTAATAAAGTTCTCACTGGTAGCTTGGGGTAATACATTAAGAATAAGAAAGATATGAGAATCAGTAAAAAATACTTCTGAATAAAAGAATCAGTTTCTGGATGTTAGGAGTAGTTGGGAAGAGAGCTTTAGACAAATGGACCCCAACCACTTGAACCCATTTAGTTTGAGGTAGACAAAAGAGTCTGATGATTCAATTGCCAGCTCCTTTATAAAGCATTCGCGAGAAGGGTTACTCTGAAGGACAGTGCAGCTGTCTCTTTATTTTAATAGGAGGGAAGTGTATTGAACTATAAGTAGTAGGACCAAAAAACAGAGACCAAACCACCTCCAGGAAAGTTTTTAACCTTCCACAACTTCGAGCTCCAAGTTCGTAATGGTGCGCCCCGTGTACACTTTTACATCTGGCACCTGGAAGAGGGGCACGCCCTACCGACCCCCAGGGGCACCGGTAATCTCAAAACTACCTGGACTTTATTCCTTCCGCACATCTTTCCACTTTTTCTGATCCTTCTTAGTGTCAGGGGGAGTAAAAGCAACCACACCGCAGTTAATACTAAGGACTGGGTGCAATCACAGCTACAACTCCCACAATGAAGGTTTAAGAGGTGGTGGTAACTTTTAGGGGGGTAAGGATCCTGTTTATTGGGGTGTGATTAATGGTTTCCGCCCTGTAACACGTAATGGGCTTACCGACCCCTTATGACCGTTCTTGGAGGATGCCTAAGGCTGCACTACATATGGTGGGCTCACTACTGCCTCAATGCCTGCCCAGAAACGTAACAGTATCGGGTCCTGCATCTGGGTATGTTGGTTGGCCTACAAATGACGGATTTTCAGATCCTCGCCTACCGACGAAAGTCGGAATCCCCAAACCCCCCTAAAAATCAAGATTCGCCACAAAACCCCTACAAAACGACCCAATATTAAACTTCAAACCATGTCTACATGGGCTTCACCTTTGCTTTAAAAGAATGTGGAGAAAATTTCTAATATTGTAACTTATAAAAAAAAGGTGCGATAGATTGAATGCACAGGCTATTTAATGGTAAAAGATAAATCTAACCTGACCTGACGAAAGGATTAAGGCTGTAGTCAGAAACCGGGAACATCGACTAGTTTTGGAATATCTTCAGGTGTTTGTTCATAATTTCGCCCTTTATTCTTTGTGCTCGAGCACATTGACTTTGACAATTTGCGTAACATAAGACGACCAATTTCTTTTAATAGCAGCAGACTACCGAATGACATTGACGTCGACCCAAAGTTCACTTAAAGCTAGAAAACCCCTATTCACAACTCAAATGATGAACAAAGCCAAACGAAGTTAGCCACTGAATTAGCATTTGCTAAATTTAGTTCTAATAAATACTTCCCCAAATTTTTGTGCGAAATATCGCCATAAAACAATAACAAACTAAACAACACATAACAAAAAATCAAAATCTGGGTGTGAAATACCCAGAAATGAAGACGAAAATCTTCTACAAGCCACGTAGAGATAACATCTACAACTACAAAGGCTTGAATGCCCAGTGCATTACCAGATGATATATTTATATATTATCAAAAAAAAAAACAACCCCAAAACGCAAAGAAAGCCAGTGATACCCTTTCACCAGGGATCTGTCTTTCATACTACCTTTCATTTTCGCTTTCCTATCATTTTTTTCCCTATTTCCCCACTATTTCTCCTACTAAAACCCTCTTCTACTATATTCCTCACTTTTTATGTCCAATGTCCAATTCTTTGTTCGCGATATTTTTTATTTTACAACCTTCCTTAAAAATTTGAAATAATGAAACTGCTTTATATATTTTTTTAAGAATTCTGTTTCCTAACTTTTGTAAAGGCTGGTTAAATGTTGGCAATATATTATAAAAAAATTAGCGTAAACTAAAGTAAGCTACAGTGCCCCACCTATTTAGCTAAAAAAAATTGAAGAGCAGCAAATCACTGCATTTATGTAAATAAAGATAAGTTCCATGATTTTGGCGCATGTCGATGACTAGCTAGATTAAGTCGGAGGTTCCTCCCTGAGTCGACCCTCCTCGCTGGTTGCTCAGTATGGAGATGCGGCCTTTGGAGTCAGGGTTGGCAAAAAACCCCAACATTTTGAAAAAGCCCCCCAAAACCAGGGTTTCATTGTTTTTTTTTTAAATCTCGGGTTTTTCAAAAAAAAACAAGCGCTACAGGCATTAGAATAACGTAGAAAAAAACAATAGCTATATCTATTTTTATAATATTAATAATTAATTAGTTTAATAATTATATTATAGTAAGAACAGATCACTGATCGAGAATTGTGGGTACCCGTGATAGCCATAACCTGTAGATGGAGATGAATTATTATGAGTCATATCAGAGAAATAATCTTAATTTGATACATATTTGTTGAAATTCTAAACATAAATATGAATTTTGAATAAAATAATGATGAGTACCTTTCACTTCCTTAAAAAAAAGTAGCTTTCATTTCTTGAAAAAAAACCCGTGTAATTTTTAAAAAGTTTGAGAAACAAACCCAAACCCGGGTTTTTTCAAATTTCATTTGAAAAAAACCCGGTTTTTTTACGGCCGGGTTTTTTTGATTTGCCAACCCTGTTTGGAGTTTGACTGTGCGACCGGCAACTTCCGGTCTCGGAGCCCATCTGGCAACTGCCTACTTGGCGCATAAGTCGTCGTAGCCACCACAACCTACTACTAAGATATATTAAAAAGCAAATAATATGTGAATAGTAAATAACAACGATAATAAATGACAAAGGCTAAAAAAAAATAAGAAAAAAACAAAAGCAAAAAAGGCAAGAAGGAAGCGGCCTCCGGCGTTGGAGGTAGGCCCGCCTCCCCCTGGCGCAGGACATGTCACCTACAATAAAGATTCCAATAAATTGGAGTAGACCAGCCTGTGCGCCTGAAGCGACCAACATCTCTTTTCGCACGCTGCGAATTGAGCGCTGAAAGGTCCCAAAATCTCAGAGATGGCTAGGTGGGAACGGCTTGAAGCGAGATAGATCTCACCATCCTTCTTTTCTTACTTTTCTGAGATCAAGAGCTATTATCCTCAGAATCAAGTAGGCTCAGATGTTTTTACAAACTATCAATACATCTATATAAACAATTCAGGTCACTCCCAGTAGGCAAGGCTGTGTTTTAGACTAGCCACCCTGTGGGGCAAGATCAAATAGAGTTGTAGAGTAGTCAGTTATTTCCATGTGGATATGACAGAACCACCACACCTGGATGCAATCATTGAGTTTATACCACCCTACTTGGATGCAATCATTGAGTTTATACCACCCTACTTGGATGCAATCATTGAGTTTATACCATCCTACTTGAATGCAATCATTGAGTTTATACCACCCTACTTGGATGTACTCCACGTGAGGTTAAGTTGTAATAGAACTTCCACTTCCTAGCTGTTGAATGAATCCCTAGCATAGTGGTGGGGCTATAAAATTCCCACAACAGGCAACAGCCTCCCTCCGCTCTAACCATGTTCCTCATGACAGCCTCACAGAAAGCGCGGCCCCACTTAATAGTGGTAACGCTGGTGGGACCTAAAGCACAGTCTGTAGGAGCAAAGGCTTTCTCCCTCAATCTCTCAAGCGGTCGGAAAGAGCAGAGATGTCATCTACTCTCGGGGAGCTATGAACAACAAACAACAACAGTTCTGGTGGAGCCATTTCGATACTAATCTTGATCCCACCTAGCGGGGGGGGGGGGGTCATGTTATACTTCTGTGGAAGGTTTTCCATTCTACAACTTTACCCCACTCGATTCCCTTTTTAGAGCCATCCCCAAAGTGTTCCATGTCTCCTGCCGAGCCGGTCACTTTTCTCCTTCTCAAAATCGACTCATCGGAAAATCATGCAGTCGTACGCGTGTCCACACACAGTGGGGAACACGGATTTTGCCTCACACGAGGATCCCATTCGGCGGTACTCCAATGTGAAATGCACCAGGTTTTTGTTATTCCCAGTAGCCGGCTTATTTTCCGGCCGCCATTGGATGCCGGCGCCCCTCCTTCCTTTGGCGAGCGTGAACCGAAAGGAAGGGAAAAAGTGGAGGAAAATAAAAAGATAGGCGTTTCTTTTTTTTCCGGATGGGGAAGGAGCCCCTGGAAACGGACGAGTTCTCATTTCGATGAAGGACGAGGCCTAGACAAGTCAGCGATCCTCGGGAGAGAGGAAAAAAAATTAAAGCGTTGTATCTGGTCCCTTCATTGAGTGGTTACCTGACCCGGCTACTGTACCTCTGATTGTGGTATTGTCGAACTTTGGGATGAAGGGACCTCTTCCTTACTCTTTATTTTTAACTGAAGATTATATGAATAGGTCGGAGGGAGTGGGGCTTCTCCTATGGCACCTAAGCATGTTTCTTTTTTTTTGTATGTTTTTTTACATTCTTTTGTTTCTGATCTTTGTTGTTTATTATTCTTACCATCTAGCTAATGTATTTTTTCTACGGCCTTTCCCTAGCTGGTGGTCGCCAGGAGAGATCTCAGAAACTAAATTTCTCTCGAGTCTCTATATTTTAGTGTTCTTTAAAATCTCTGTGATATCTCAACTTCAAAACTATCCTTGATTACTTTTGTTGTGCTTCTTGTGCTTTCATATTTTCCTCTCATTTTCCTTTGCCCTTAATTTTTTTTTCATCAGCTCAGTGCCCTTATCTCAGTCCGGAAAAAATCACTTCCTCCCTTACTCTTGTAAGTGCCATCAAATTT